>JAECUM010093540.1:0-42553 GCA_016617855.1 Megalonaias nervosa | reverse complement strand
GAGAGAAGTGGGTGGCCCTGAAAAGGACTGTTGAGTGTTTGTTGTTTTTTTTTAAAAAATACAACAAACTCAGGAACGAGAAGCAATCAGCTTTAACTGCCTTAAGCCTTTGCTACGGCCAAGGCCTACTTCTGGACTTGCTCCTGTCAATGATTTGGTAGAAATCACTAGGGCTGGTATCTCAGGCGTAGTAGGTGTGTGAACAGGATTGGGTTGCTTGGCTCGGGAAGGTCTTTTTCTCTTGGGTCGTAATAAAGAAGTCTGATACATTTGTTTCAGACTCCTTAACTCTGCCAAAATGTCTAAGAGTACCGTCACCGTTTGACTTTCACTGTTCTCCTTCTCTCCTAGACCTTG
This sequence comes from Megalonaias nervosa, assembly GCA_016617855.1. NCBI lineage: Eukaryota > Metazoa > Mollusca > Bivalvia > Unionida > Unionidae > Megalonaias > Megalonaias nervosa. The sequence goes on along the minus strand of JAECUM010093540.1, from coordinate 42,196 downwards.
TTTCTTCTCTGCTTCTTCTTCTTCTTTTTCTTCTTCTTCCTGTCGTTTCCTTCTTGTCTCTTATTCTCGCTGTTGCTGTTGAAGGAGAAAAGCTTGTTCTGCTTCTTTCTGCTGCTGTAAAAATTTCTCCAATTCTTCTTTCTGTCTCTGTTTAAAATCCTCGACGTATGCTAATGAAGGAGAATGTGGCGAAGGTGCTGGTACCGGAACAAATTCTTGCGAAGAAGAGAGCAAAACCAATAAATCCCAATTAAAATCGACCTCTTCTGCAAGTAGACCTTGTTGACTTTGGTAGCCGCTGTTATACCATCGCTTTTCTTCTCCACAACCGGTGCACCCCAATTCATCGTCTTCTTAGTTTCCGTTGTTGGTGTTTTCCCTCTCAAACTTGTCATCATAGAAGGGACCCCCTAATGCCGAAAGTAGAAAGGGTTTTATTTGTTTCTGTTCCCCCCAATATGTATGTGCTATATGTGCTATTTGTATTTAATTTAATGAATTTCGTTTTTATAAATTTTGTTCTCGGGTTTGTACACCATCCTAATTTGATGTTAAATACCCCTTCACCCCGGCTGGTCTTGGAGTTTATTTATTGCAAGTGGTCCTTGCCAGGGATCAGTGTTGTCCTATGCATGCTATCTGTATGGGCTATTTGTCTTGTATGCTATCTTGTGTTTGTGTGAGGATTGGCTAAAAGGTCAAATTCTTAGAGTCATTATTTACTTTAATGGTTTCCGTCATGTTTCCAAAAACAATGTCACAGTGATTCACTGCGCACAGACGCTAGCGCACCTATATAGGGAATGCGACGTCACAGACAGCTCTCTTCGGATTGGAAGACAGACTCCGCGCAGTGGATGACTTTTGTAACGCGTGTTTGGATTGGTGAAAGAAATCAATCCGTTTCGATCCACTATAAATAACCGCGGTTCACTTCATTCCCTTCACCTGTTCTCGTCACAAGATGTGGACAAACGTTGAATCATCTACTCTCGTATCGTCGATGCTGTTCCGTACGGACTTATCCATGTATGTCAGATCATCATTGACAATCATCCGGATCACCGAGACGATCGTTTGGAAAAGAAAGGCCTATGTGGAGAGACAGGGCTGTCTGAAGCGAGTCCTCATCTACGGCCCAGAAGTTAGACAATGTTTAAGGAAGAGAAGAAGACCTATGCGATACCCTCTATGTTAACGGAATGGTGTTAACATAAAAAGCAAAGGCCCTTTTCAGGGCCACTCCTATGCCTAGAAAAGATTTATTTACAAAAAGTGCGATATATATATATATATATATATATATATATATATATATATATATATATATATATATATATATATATATATATATATATATATATATTTTATGTTGGGATTTGGACCGAGGCAAGAAAATTCCAGTCAAGGGGTTACATTATTTATCTCCCCAAGAGGCTTGCCTCGTGGGGAGACATATAATGTAACTTCGCGACTATGATTTCCTTGTCACGGTCAAAACCCCAACGTAGATTATTTTTCTCACCCAATATTTTCCTTTAAAGTAAAAAGCACTCATCACTAGTGTAATATAGTTCACGTCCAAATGTTTACATGCGACTCATTAATACAAATATAATAATAAGGGCTGTGGTGTGACCGTTGCATCCGAAGTACACAGTTTCTACGCGTGAGCAAAGAAAAATAACAACATAAAACGTCACATAGTAATGAGGTCTTATCACATATAATATATGGATGTTGTATAAAATTAACAATAAATAATTAATATTTATTACAAGAAACTGTTTCATTTTCATCAGTTCCAATTTTGAAAAGTTATATTGTAAATAATGAAACGATACTGGGTACTCAGCTTTACTGTAGTTATACTTAGTACAAGCTGTAACGAAGAGTAACATGTTGCATTAGATTATTCATGGGTAATTAGTGATCTGTGTCACAATCTTATATAACTTTCCTTTTCTTTGGAAGAGGTGAAACTGTTTGTGACATACTTGTGTTGCCCTTGATATTGATTATAAAATTACCCCCATGTGTCAATGACCCTCCAAATACGAAACCTAGCGGATAACCATCTGCTAAACTTTCAAGTTCACGGATTCTTTGAAAATTTATTTTTCTGTCTTGGAAACATGGCATGTGCTACAGTGAAATTTGCTTATGGATTAATGTGTTGACGGATAAATGATTCCTTCTGGCTGGTAAGTGCATTATTTGTCATTAAATATTGTAGGTATATTTTTGATTCAACTGGGGCGCATTGGAGATGCTTGACAAAATTAGAATAAAGCATGTTTGACATAATACCTTTCTAGCTGTTACTAAGTTTTCTGTAGTTGTTAAGAGAGTTGAGAGGCTATGAAGTGTATAGGTCTATAGTCTATGTGCATGGATCAGTGTTTTCTGTCATAGTTCATTTCACACAGCATTGAGAATTTTATCCTATCTGTAGCACAGTCAATTTTCAGGTCAGCGTTATTAAATGTAGCTGACAGTATATAATTTGTTTCACACGAAGTATTCAAAACTAGTTAGGTAGCTTTAGCTACAGTTAATGACTCTGACCTGAAAATGTATTGAGCTAGGCCTGCATATAGGAAAACAATGACCATGCTGTGTGGAACGAACTAGCATAATACCAAAAATCTCGACATAGTGTGCGTGTGTGCCTTTGTCTCTCTCGAAATGTTTTTGTATGGTGTGTTCTCAAAGATGGATTGAACTTATGTTACTATGTTTTTGTTATATATTTGTTGTTGTTGTTGTTTGATCAGGCACAGCAGAAGAAAACAAGGGTTTCTTTTTTTTTAAAGTAGTTCTGAGCGCGTGGACTCCTTGACTGAGATGACTGGTCTGAAATGACTAGACTGAGATAAGAAAAGTAAGGTTAGGAAAACAGCTAGATTTCTATGTCGCATGGGTGAGAGTGGCATCGCCATGACACGGTGATGGCTCACAAAATCTCGGGATACGATGGACAATTTCATCTCAGATACTATACGAAACAAAGTACCGAACGTCCTAAAGTGACTTTGAACGGAGCCAAACTCATTTCCATGCAAGTGGGACAAGTGCAGTTTAAAGATTCGATGAGTTTCTTGGTCATGCCTTCGAGTCGAATTCCTAAATCGTTTGGAATAACAGAAATGGCCAAAGGTTATTTTTCGCACTTTTTCAATACCGAAGCCAATCAACACGCCGTTCTACCCCATTTGCCTGAGGTTCACTACTACAACCCCGACAACATGCGTACCGAACAACGAGAAGCTTTCTATGCTTGGTACCACACTCACGCCTCGGACCCCCTCGACTTTGAGGACGAAATGTTAAGGTATTGTCATTCCGACGTAGACATTTTACGGCGTTGCTGTGAAACATTTCGAGAACTATTCATGGAGCACGAAGGGATCGATCCTTTGAAAGAAGCCTGCACCATTACCAAAGCGTGTTCTTTAGTGTACTGCCAACGATTCATGCTCGAAAACACCCTGGCTATCATCTGGCCTCAAACGACGAACATTGTCAAACGTAAATATTCGGTCAAAGCCCTACGCTGGCTACATTACGTGTGCGACAAGGAAGACAAATGAATCCACCATGCCGGCAACGAAGGAGGCGTAACGACCATCGGATCGTATTCGGTGGATGGTTAGGACTTACAAAACCCCAAGATCGTGTACGAATTTAACGGGTGCTTATTTCACGGATGTCCCATCTGTTACCCTCAATGTGACACCAAAAATTAGTTTTTACAACGGACCATGGAAGACTTGTACCAGGCTACTTCTCAGTGGCGCTTGAAGTTACAACAGCAAGGATACCATGCGGTGGAAATGTGGGAACACGAGTACGATCACCGTTTGAAAACTGATCCCGAGTTTAAACACATCGTGGAAAGTGACAGGTTGCTGGACCAACTGAACCCGAGGGACAGTTTGAACGGAGAACGGACAAATGCCACCTGTTTGCTGTACCAAGTCAACGAGGAGAAAGGAGAAGAAATCAGATACTTGGACGTGTGGTCCCTGTATCCTTACGTGTGCAAATATTGTCACTTTTCCGCAGGGCACCCGCATCGATCTGGACAACATTCGACAATACGAATGATTGATCAAGTGCAAAGTCTTGCCTCCCACGAACTTGTACCATCCCGTTTTACCTCACCATTGCCAAGGAAAACTGATATTTCCCTTGTGTCGTACTTGTGTCGAAAATTGTAACCAAGACCGACCTTGTCAGCACACTCAGGAAGAACGCGCCTTGACGGGAACGTGGGTCAGCGTGGAATTGTTCAAAGCTATTGACCTGGGATACCAACTGTTCGAAGTGTACGAAATTTACCACTTTCTCAAGACAGAACAGTACCACAAGGGCAAAGAGACTCAGAAAGGCATTTTCGCAGACTAAGTGGATGCCTTTTTGAAACTGAAACAAATAAGCCAGTGGTTATCCTTCCTGGTGCCACACTCCCGAAGACCAATAGAAATTCAAAGAGAAATACTGGGAGCAGGAAGGCATCACTTTAAACCGTGGAGAAAAACGAAGGAAGGCGATCGTTTGCCGAATTGATGTTAATTTGCTTGTGGGGTAAAATGGCACAACGACCGTGTTTACCCAAGACAGATTATTGTCCGAACCTTCCCGTTGCTTCCAGATGATTCACGACAAAACCAAATACATGAAACACGTGGGCGTCGTTCGTGAGGACTTCATCTTAGTCAATTACGAAGAAGAACTGGACTTTATAGAGGCCGACGAATTTGGAAATGTCATCATTGCAGCCTACGTGACTGCCCATACTCGCTTAAAATTGTACGAAGCATTACACCAATTAGGAAATCGTGTGCTGTATTTTGACACGGACAGTTTCATCTACATCGATCGCCTGGGTCAACCTCACCCTGTCATCGAAGGAGACCATTTAAGAGCCTGGACGGACGAGCACCCCGACGACAAGATTCTAAATTTTGCTAGTGGCGGTCCTAAAAATTACGGCTACGAATACCGGGACCCACAAGGAGAAGTGCACACAGAGTGTAAAGTGAAAGGATTTACTCTCATAATCGCACCGGTCGAGTGGTGAACTTTGGCGTAATAAAAGAAGCCTTGCAGTCTGGACAGGATCGAGATTTTAAAGTGACCACTTACGAACCTCACAAGATTGTACGTTTACCCACACACTAAATCGACAGTCGACCCTTGGAAAAGTCTATCTAGTCTACGGCTTCCCAATCACTTCATTTTACCATACGGACACGTCGATATTGGTAAGCGTATAAAAAGGGACAACGTCTAAGACGGATAGTTCATTTGTAACGACCAACACCAACCGAGAAAGATGAATGCTAACTGTTACGTGTAGGCTCGTACAATAATAACAAGAGAAAAGAGTGAAGACAACAAGCTTTGTATATTTTAAGAAAATAATTTATTTCCCTAGAAAACAATGTAAAAATTGGAAAATAGGACTTACGGTTTGTGAATATAATCCAAACTTTAATCCTAAGAATGAAAAAATCCAAGTCCTATCACTAAATAGTTCTATTAGAATCCAAGTTCGAATCTCGACGATGTTCCAATATTTAAGGCGATGACGTCAGATGTGGTCCTTGTACAAAATATCAACAATTCCTCAATTGAATCACAGTTTATGTTTCCGAATAATTCCAGAATAAATTTCCACTGAATTTCTTTCTCCCAGAATTTATAAAACAGTACACTCTTTGGTTTTCTAGAGAATAAATTATTAAGTTCCAAACACAAATGAATTTCAAAAACAATCTGGTTTCAACAATAAAAAAAAACTATCCGGCCTTCTAGGTATCAGGAATACAACTGATTGATGAGCGCTTAGAAAGGGTTATATATTCACCCGAATTATCATCCCGTTCTCGCGAGATAGGTTACGTGGTCTGATAACACTTGAAATACGCAATAAGAAAAATGCCATTCGTCACGTAGGAAGAACCCCTATCTGCTATCACTCTGAAATAAATATAAAAATAAAACATTGTTTATTTAGACTAGACGAAATGACCTTGGCAATAGCCAATCGTTTTCGCGCAGCGATTACACCACCGCGGACCAAGGTAAACTAAAAATATTACTAATGTAATACGTTTTACGTCTTAGATAAACATAATTACTGAAAAAGAATTTTGAATCCCTGCAATAATCATTACAATAAAATGTAATGAAACAAAAATAAATAAAAAAAGAATTTTAAAACTAACACACAAGCAATTTAATTACATATACGTAACATAACAAACAGACCATACCATTTAAGTCCGGTGATTCTCAAGTGGAGTGCGATGTTGTGCCTTGCGATTGCAGGGATTCCGTACGCTGTGATCGCAGCGATTCAGTATCACAAGATGTGAACTTTGATATGACAACTACCATACCTAAAATGGAAGGTGATGCTGTGCGTGTCAAACCTGTCTGATGCGAAAGCGGTGCCACTCGTTATCGTACACCTTTCCACTTTACTGGTTTTTATGGTGGATATCATCACCCGCGTGAAACCATGCGCCTACCACCCTACGGATGTCATCCAACCCTGAGTAAACTCCTGCTGATTTCACCGTACCCTCATCGAAATGAACCTGTGAAAGACGAATATTCGTTCTCTGTGCGTTTCCCTGAATACTGCGACTTTGAAAGTCGATTCCAAACCTTCCGAGGAAAATGGCCAAAATATCTGTGAGGACCTACCCCCGAAGAATTAGCCAGAGCCGGATTTATCTACTTGGGATAAGGGGATAAAGTCAAGCGCTTCATTTGCGGTGCGTCAGTTCACGAGTGGGAGCAGAAAGATTCCGCTCGATGTCTCGATGTATCCCGATTGTCAATACCTACCTTTAGTGAGACCTAGTCATTGAAATGGTATACCATGTCGTTTAAGAACCCAGCTTAGCTAGGATTAAAACTTTGGAGAACACCTAGACAAGAATTTAAACCCTATTTAAAAATAATATTCAAAGGTTACCAAACGAATTGCAAGAGAAGTTCTACAAGGAAGTTTGGCAGGGACTTGTCAGAGCAAAATCTCAACTAGTGACTGAGGAACATTTTTGTCAAGAAATTCACAAGAGGAAATTGACAAAAGTCAACAAACAAATCAGATTTCTCTGGACCAAGTGCGCGTTCATCCGAATATTCCGCTTTAGACCATTTACATTAGAAGATTTTAAGGACATTCTTGACCGTTTCCTGGAATGGCAGTGGTCAGAAATTACTCACTACGTCCGTTATTTTCGCTCAAGGAGAAGTTTTTGACTGGCATGGTCATGGATACTTTACAAGAGAACATTTGTAGTTTGCCTGTGGAGTTCAGAGAACGCATTTACCGGGAGTGGTAAAAACAAAAAGGGAAACGCAAAGAACAATTGCATCCGTTACTTCACCAATGTTTGAACCACTGGTTCCTGAATGCTATAAGAGGATTGATTCATGTGAAAGCGTTCCAGTGGTCGGACATTGTTCAACTGGACGAGGAAAAGAAGACTTTATAAAACAGATTCCGTGGAAGGAAATCAATGACATTATTCAAACGTTGCAGGATTACTATTGCATTTTACGAGAATTATTCCCATTGAATTGGGGTCGACGTGTGGTGTGTGTCTTAGTGACTTGCTTTGTGGTATTTCGTTTACCACCCGACTCCTTGTGGACTCTTTCCGAATAGTAGATACCACCCAAAAAGCATGAAGGTGGTCCCTTTAAATGTACACGAGAGACTCATTCTGTTAAAAGCTTTGCGCTTTCATCTCGATACTTCTCGACCTCAGCGGGGAAAAAAGATTCGTCAACTTTTAGGTACTGAAGATGTGTACGACGATGTGTGTGTAGGTTGTGACTTACACCCTCACTGGAAAGATGTATGTGACTGGAAAAGTTTGGGCTTTGATGCTTGGACAAAAGATGTGGCACACTATGCCCAAGATTTGTAATCCTAAATTCCAACGTTCAGAGAAAAAAATAACTTTTAAACCTGTGTTAGTGACAGTACCAGACGAATAACCCGTCACCGAGGAAAACCACTCCCTTCAAGACAACACCGTCATCGACATCCCCGAAAGGCCATTCCAGGAGGACCTCTGTGTGACTGTGCCCAGTGTAGAGACTCTAAGAACATTAAACACTGTCCCTAGGACACCACACCTTCGTCACCAAAACTGTTTTGTCTGAGACTTGTTTATATTCCATTATGATCGTTTTGATGTGTCTTTTATTCATGTACTTAACCATTTCGCTTTTATGTATTTTTGTCTTCGTGTTGTTCACAATCAAAGATGACAATAAACGTGTCCTGAAAAAAGTATAAAAACTCTTGTCTTGTCTGTCTTCGTGTCAAAAGTGACATTCCCTGCACTACTATGGCTACCTCTACTGTCTCTGCTCTTTCTTCCTCCACTTTCAAAGTCATCGATGAACACTTAGATCCTACCAATTGGGAGGCCTTGTATTTTTGCCATCCCGTTAACATGTTAATTGCTGGAGCCTACGGTTCAGGCAAAACCGATTTTATCAAACGTTTGATCGAACATATACATCATTTAATCGATCGTCCACCTCAATGGATCGTATGGTGTTACAAAGAGTGGCAGTCGGCGTACAGCCTCCTGCGAGAAAGTTAAGGCGATTCCATCGTGTTTGTGGATGGCATTCCTGGCGAAGACGACGGGATCGTGTCTGACCCCAGTCAAACCCATCTGGTCATCTTCTACAACATGTTAGGAGAAGACGAAGAAGAAATTAAACTCTGGTTTACGCGCAAAGGGCATCATCGTAATGCCAGTGTCATTTACATTACCCAAACTTTGTTTCAACAAAGTAATGCCCATCACACCATCAGTCTCAATGCTCATTACGTGGTCTTGTTTAAAAGCCCTAGAGATAAATCGCAAGTGCAAGTCTTAGCCAAACAGTTAGGAACACTTTGGCTGACTCCTGCGTACTACGATGCCACTCAAGCCCCAAACGCCTATTTACTCGTGGATTTAAAACCCACTACCCCCGATTATTTGCGATTTCGTACTCATCTCTTTCACCACTAGTGCCAAGACGGAGGGCCTGTGTACACGTCTCCGTCGTCGACTTAACAACAACCCAAAAAATGTCTTTAAAAACCTCCGTCACCTTGGGTCTGTCTCACACAGCCTCAACATGACGTCCATTCAGTCTCATCTTCCCGTCAAATTGATTCGTGAATTGTACGGCATCAGTCGTGAAAAATATCCACAAATACGTGCTAGTGTCTTACAAGCCAGTCTCAAAGAAGTCTTACGATGGTTTATGGTGACTGCACGTCAAAAACAAACTGCAAGGCATCATTCACATTCCACATCAAACCAAACGTTTTGTTTTTGAGAGAAACAATGTAGCCTTGACGCAACTGGCCGATCCTCGCATCGACACTCAAACCACAAAGCAAATCATTTTGAAACCTGGAGGTAGCGGTTCTCTAAAAGGTGTAATCATTCGTTCCCTGTTAAAATGGGATCGCAATTCTCCCAAAGTCCTCCCCAAGAAAAAAATCCACTCCCTAACGTACCCAGAAGAAAAAGAAAAAGAGCAGCAGTGTCAAGACCAGCTCACAGACTCAGAAAATGAAAAGCCCACAGAAAACAACTTCTACCCGCTAGATAGGTACTGCACCCAGAACACAACCTTATATTCGCAAACCACAAGCTGGAGCGACGGTGACCGCGTCTCCAGTAGCCTCAGGTTCTTCCACTTCTCCGCTGCTGGTGATGCCTGCAAAACCCGATTTGACACGTGTCTTTGTTAATTTGATGAAAAATTGGAAGCCCACGTCTCCAAAACCTTCTTCTCCAGCGGTGACACCCTCTTCCTCTTTATCAGCATTATCCGCTGCTCACAAAGTACCTGCCCCCAAAATCAAAGTCCGAGATAGATCGGGCATGTTAAAGAGTTTACAGGATTTATCCAAGCAAGAACTATCCCGATTGAGTCCTTTGCGAACCCCTTCACGACGTGTGATACCTGCCATGAAAATGATACGACGAGCCGACAATCAGTGGCGTCGCATTCCAGTAAAACGAAGACCTGGGGCAAACGATGAGGATCAATGTTTTGTGCTCCTGAACCAAACAGATGTCCCCTCAAAAAAGTGCACACCGTCACCATCGTCGTTCTTCTGTCCAAAAAGGACAAGGAAAAAGAAAAGTACAGTCATGTCATTCAAAAATGCGCCTCGCCAAATATCGACTTCTACCCATGAAAAGACGCAGTCGACCAAAGAAAAAGATTAGCAACCAAAAGGGAGGATTTTTTTGTCAAACATTGTCCGATAAATAAGATAAAAGGACGCGTGTCAAAATATGGACTTCAGTTTATTTTTTTTTTTTTGCTCCGTAGCCGTTCTTCTGTCCAAAAAGGAAAAGGAAAAGGACAGTCACTTCATCCGAAAAAAACCTTAGCCAAGCATCGACGTCACCCCAAGAAAAGGAGAAGCAATCAAAGGGGATGAATTTTGGCGATACAGAAAATATGGTCAAGAAGTTTGAACAAAAGCTTTTATCAAAAATAAAAAATAAGGTATAAGGACACGTATTAAGCCATGGACTTCAGTGTTATTGTGTGTGTGTGCTCCTGGACGCCCAAAGATGTCTCTTCAAAGATGTGCACACCGTCACCATCGTCCTTCTCCTGTCCAGAAAGGAAAAGGAAAAAGAAAAGGACAGTTTCGTCATCCGAAAAAGCGCTTAGCCAAACATCGACGTCACCCTATGAAAAGACACACCCGTCCAAAGAAAAGGAGAAGCCACCAAATGAGAGGATTCTTTGGCAATTTAGGAAAACAAATCATCACCTTTTTGACGAAGCTATAGTCCAAAAAAAAGGATTAAGGGCCGTGTGTTAAGTCATCGAAGTTAGTGTATTTTTGGTGTGTGCCCCTGAAACAACCAACCAACTAACAAACAAAGATGTCACCCCCAAAAGACATCCTGCTTCTAACCCCAAAGGAAAGAAAGGAAAGGACTGTCTCCACGTTTAGTCAAACATTGGGACATGTTGTCCGTCCTGTCCAAAGCTTCTCTACACTTGCGAAAAAACTCATTCAAACCGCTTCCAAAGACGTCATCGATACCATGAGCGAATGTTGTATGAATGTCTTGAAAGGGAAGATATCTTTGTCTAAGTACCAGAAAGAATGCTTAGCCAAACATCGACACATTCTTTGCCAAATGGTCCAAAAGAAAATACCCATTCGTCAAAAGAAAAAGATGTTGGTGCAGCGTGGAGGAAATTTCCCCATCTTAAGACTTCTTACCAAAGCAATAGTGGGACCCGCGTTGGGTGTGTTGGGAAATGTTTTACCCGCCATAGCTCCAAGACCAAAGGGTTAAGAAAATAAAAGGGACCTCTGGAATCAAAATATCTCAGACGTGACCATTGAAATCCGATGAAAGGACGAAAACTGACTTTAGTGCCTTACACACGATGGATGGAATACCATCGATGGCAAGAACAACGGACCCCGCATTTACCTCCCAATCCTCATTTGACCGAGATGTCCCAGTTACAACACGAATTGCAATCGCTGATGGATCTCAGCGATTTGTCAGAAACGGAAAATTTGCAAAGATACTGTCAACTGTTGCAACGACTGCAACTCTTTCACCAGAAATCTTTAGACGAAACAGCTCCACCATCTCTGAAAATTTTTAAGACCGTGATGAAAAGTCCATCTCCACCACCACCACCCCCAGCGGACAAGACAGAAAAGAGGTGGGTTTCAAACAGTTCCAGAAAAAGTACGCAAGTTAACAACACCACCAGAGAAATTATGCAAGTTAACAACACTACCTATATCCAGAATTGGTTCGATTAAAAAGATGATTTTGCCACCCTTTCATCCTCAGAATTAAAAAGAAAGGCCAAGATAGAAGTGAAAGAAGAACTATATACCCCTAATCAGACATCCTCCTCGATACCTATCGCTAGTCAGACACGCAAACCATCACCATCTAAGAAAATACCACACGAAGGCAAGAGTAGCATCAGTAAAGAGTGGATAACCTATTAAAAATGGAGAAGGTATTAGCCAGCATTTACTACGATCCATCCCATCCTGCGGGTTACGGAGGTATTCAGAAATTGTACCGTGCTGCCAAAACTCGACTGAAAACTGTCCATTTCCCTCAAGTACAACGATGGTTAGAAGAGCAAGCCACGTACGCCTTACACAAACCCATTCGACGAATATTTTCCGTAAGTCGCACCCAAGTGGAGGGCATCGATCATCAATGGCAAGCCGATTTAGCCGATGTCTCTCATTTAGCCACCTACAGTCTTGGCTACAAATATTTGTTTTATGTCATCGATGTTTTTTCCAAATTTGCCTGGGTCGTGCCATTGACTTCCAAATCGAGCAGCGAGTTAGTGCGAGCCCTCCAACTGGTGTTGAAACAAAGCGGTCGTCCCCCTTTTCGATGCCAATCCGATAAAGGCACCGAATTTCTGAACCAAGAATTGCAAAATGAATTAAAGAACATGATATTCATTTTCTCACCACCGAGAATCCCAAAACCAAAGCCAGCATCGTGGAACGTTTTCATCGCACCTTGAAAGAACACATGTGGAAATATTTTACGCATCAACACACTCTAAAGTACATACACGCCCTACCGCACCTAGTCCAAGCGTACAACCTATATTACCATCGGAGCATCAGACGTGTCGCCCAAGAAGTGACTCCGACAACGAAGTGACCGTCTTCGAGCGCCTGTTTGGTACGTCTCCGAATGTCCCCAAGAAAGGTGGAGTGTTGGCAGAAGGAGACTGGGTGCGCATTGGGAAAACCAAACGTACTTTCGACAACGGTTACTTATCCAACTGGACCACCAAATTGTTTCGTGCAACGCAGTGAGTGCCTGGCCGTCATCCTACCGTCTATAAATTGGAAGACATGAACGGGGAAGTGTTTAAAGGAACATTTTACTTGCCCGAGTTACAACGCGTGACCAAAAAAGAAGACGACGTGTACGACATCGAAATCATTCTTGAACGAAGAACCCTAAAAGTGGGAAAACGTCGTGTCAGAGAAGTCAAAGTACATTAGAAAGAATATCCGCCGAGTTTTGACCCTTGGATCGACGCTTCGCAAATCATTGACTATAAAATGAAGTGACCATCATGCCCTTCAACACACCCTCAACCGCTACCACTGCAGTGACCATTCCTTCCCCCAGTTCTTGTCTGTAAGATCTACAAAAGCAACCGTCGTGGGTGTGGTGTGGAGAACGTGTGCCTAAAACTCAAAACGTCTTTTTCTGCCAAATCGTTGTGGGGTATTGTGTCATCGGTGCTGCATTGCCAATTTGAGTTTGCAACAAGGAGATAAACAATTGTGGACCATTTCCGCTCAGCAGTTGCATCTGTTACCTTCATCCCACTCCGTCCCTAAAATATTCCTCTAACGGGAACAACGGGAACCTTGCGTCCAACGTCAGTCACCCTCCAAACAGTCACCATAACAATCACAAGAATCCTCTTTTAGACACTCCTCTGGCATCCAGAGACCCTTCGTACACTAGCACTCTGAAATTATGAATAACCAATTTTGCCTAACGTTACCCAGTGACAATTTCATGGAGATGTTTCCCCAAAACACCATGCGCTGTTTCACGGTCAAATTACCTCAGGCCATCGAATTGGATCACGAAGGCCATTGGGAAGTGGCTTTGGTGGAAATGATTCACCCAACACAAATCCTAAATATCCTTCCAAATCAAAACACTTTTACTCTGGAAGTTCATGACGAGCAAGTGCAAAAAACAAACGTGGATGAACGCACCAGTGCAGGTGACTCTATGAAAACTCAAGACCCCAAAACTAAACGGCTCACCTATCTGTTGACCATTCCTGCAGGCTATTATTTTAGTGGTCAACATTGTGTGAACACGATTGGTACCAAGTTCAATACTGTGTTTGGCAAAGCCATTGAGAAAACCAGTAAAAGTGTCACGAAAGAGAACCATAAAATAGCTCGTCGCCTACTGATTAAATTTTTAGAGGACAAAGTATTGGAGATTACATTTTGTCCTGAATTGTATGACATTTTGGGTGGAGACCCCAAGTTGATCAAGACTAAAAACAAAATACCAGCCATTCTCGGCAACTTGGATTTTGCGAAATATTTTCGATTCCCTGTAGAAATAAACAAAGGACTGAATTTGATCATTGTTTAATCCGATGTGGTGGAGTACAACGTAGTGTGACACACCTCCGAACCGTTACTGCATGTCATTCCTTTCAAAGTGGATTCTGCCACGAACGCTGACGAGGAAGGTGGAAACACCTATCACGTTCACCTCGAATTTGTACATCCTCGCTAATTGCCCGTCAGAAAGTCGTATTTCGACACTGTCAACATTACTATAAAAGGAGATCTGGGACAAAATATTTCATTCACCAAAAGGAAAGTCACAGTGAAACTCCATTTTCGAAAACGATTACTCAAACTCCATGTAAGTCATGTATCCTGTGTACCAAGGAGTCGCTCGACAACGAGGACATGGTTTAGGAGATATGCTGAAATCGGCCTTTCGTTCGTGGCTCCTGTTATGAAACCGATGGTGACACGGGGATTGCACGCCTTGAAAGATGCCGCGTTGACGCGAGGGAAAGAATTTTTCCAAAATGTCATCATTGACAAACAAATCCCAAAGAAGCTTTCTTGAGTACAGGCAAAAAGGTTTTGCTTCAAACTGGCAAAGATATTTTGGGCCGACGAAAAACTCCTATAAATGCCTCGGACGCTGCCGAGTCAGGCATTCCTGCTTCCCTGACGCCACAGCAAGGACAAGGCAGAAAGAGACGACGAAGACACCCCTTCGGAAGACTTCACATCCCAAGAGCTAGAACGACTAAGAAAAGAAGAACCGTCCGAGAATGAGACCTTTTTGATTTTTAAATCACAAACAGAGAGAAAGAAAGAAAATGATGCACCGAAAGTCTTTCGTTTGTTCCATGCCTGAACTGGATCTTTTTGCCTTGCCACCCACCATGATGACGATGCAAGAAACCCAGTGAGTCGAATTTCATCCTGTCTCCTCTTTGACGGATTCAGCTCCTATCGAGTTTGAAATCAAAGGACAACCCGAAGATTACATCGATCTGAATAGCAGTTACTTGTACCTGAAAGTCAAAGTGACCAGGAGCCGATGCCAGAGTAGCTCCCGTCAACAATTCCATGCATTCCTTGTTCAGCGAAGTGGATTTGTACTTGAATAATAAACTGGTCAGCAGTAGCATGGATACTTACTCTTACCAAGCGTACCTAGAAAATCTCTTGACGTACGGAAAAGAGGTCAAGAACACTCATCTGGATGCTTGCGTGGTTTTGAAACCTGACACAGCAGGCAAGGACACGTTTAGCGACACAGCCCTGACAGCAGATGACGTTCCTCACTAAGTAGGCTTTAACGACCGTCGAAAGAAAATCCTGCAAGGACGTCGTTTAGAACTGATGGATCGTTTGCATTTGGAAATGTGGTTGCAAGAGAAGTATTTGGTCAACGGAGTTGATATCCGCCTGAGACTGAATCGCAGCAGTACCGCTTTCCATCTGATGGCTCATGCCAACGAGTACAAAACCATCATCCAAGAAGCCAAACTTTACGTGCGCCGCGTAGAAGTGTTTGCTAAAGCGGAAACTGACATCAGTCACACGTTGAGCAGAACAACTGCCAAGTATACGAAACGCAGCGTAGAAGTTAAAACTTTCACCATTGCTGCTGGGCTCCGATCCAAGATCGAAGATCATCTGTTCCAAGGACAGTTACCCAAACGTTTAATCGTTGGTATTGTCAGCAATGCAACCCTCAAAGGAGACGTCACTACCAATCTTTTCCAGTTTAAGCACTACAGAGTGTCCAAGATCGAAGTCAGTCGCTATAGCAACACATTGCGTACCAGGCCCTTCGAACTTAACTTTGCCCAGAAGAATTACTTGAGATCGTACTTGTCCCATTTCGAAGCTACCGGACAGCTAGGAACCAACACCAGTCAAGGTATTTCGTACGAAGATTATGCAGGAGGTTGCACTTTGTGGGCCATTGATTTCACTTCAGACCAAGGCAGCGACGAGAGACATTTCCATCCTATAAAATCCGGTGAACTACGTGTGGAACTTCAGTTTGCAGAAGCTCTCGCCGAGACGGTAAACGTCATTTTGTATGCTGAATTCGATAATACCATAGAAATCAACAGTTTGAGAGAAGTCATTCTAGACTATTAGAAACTATGGAAGACTGTAATCTCTCTTTGAAAGGTGGAGAATCTTTGGAAATGGAATGGGAGGATACCGTGAAAGGAGAACCCGAAGACAAAAACAAAGAGAACGTGGTGGTCATGTCCAGATGGCCAGAGCGAGAACAACATTTAGTGTCCTACTTTGCGAAATACCTTTCGGATAAAAATTACGGAACTGACCAAGAAAGATTGTATGGATGTCAAAACGATCATCCCAGTCAAATTCAACACGATAAATGTCTGATGATGAGTCAAGAAGAAAAAGTGGACGAGTGTCTGGACGACGCTTGGAGTCTCATCTCGGAATAAGCAGTGTTGCATGAGTGGTATAAAGGCTTGCGTGATCATTCCTACCCTCTATTGACTACTCTAGAGATCTATCGCATCTGTCCCAGAGTGCAGAGACGATGAGAAGAAACGGCTACTTGTCAGAGATTTTCAAGCAAAAAGTCAGAATTGAATTGATGACTTATCATTACCTGTGTGAAAAAAAAATGGATACCTGGAAACTTTATTTCCTTTTGAACAACAGTTCGTACACTGCTTCTTAGAATCCTGTTGTGTGTGCTAAAGATGAACTACCTCATTGCAAACCTCAACACCATCAAGCTTATGTCATCATACGGAAGACAGTCATCTCCCAGGAACTCACTATGTAACCGTCTACTTCCCTAAAGAGGGTTGTGTGGAGTATTTTGATTCGTATGGATTACCAACTTTGGAAGACGACATCATCGACTTTATGAGAAGAAATGCCCAGACGACACGGTTCAATAATGTGAAATTAAAAGGCACAGATTTCATGGAGTGTGGACAATATTGTGTGTATTTTCTTCATCAACGCAGTCTTGCATATCCCTTAGAACATTTAGTGACTTATTTTGATTGTAACTCTTCTAGAAACGATGAGAAAGCAAATCGATGGTTTGTGACCATTATGGCTATTTTTTGTCTTTAGCTAGGAAACGTAGTGTACATCAATGGCCTCATGATTTCCATGAGTGGAAATCTAACTTGACTTCACAACGTTGTCAACCTTGTCAAAAAAGTTTGTTTGATGTTAGATCAATTTGTTAGGTGTTAGTTGTTTGTTGAATAAAAAATATTGTGTTTTGGAAAAAATGTGTCTGTAGTTTGTTTTCAAAAAACACTGTGAATATATGATCTTTGACTTCTCTCTATCCCCCACCACGAAATCAGCTATCATAGCGTTCCGACCCAACAGTAATTGTAGGGGTGTTATCGCGTCCACGTTTGAACCATATAAATCTGGCTAGTCTCCAGTCTGACCATCCATTGTTCACTCGTCAACCTAAGAAAATGCCTTCAAGACTAGCCAAGCTGAAAGAAGCTGACGTAAATTTCCACCGTGTCAGGCAAAACCTGATTCCGATGTCTGAAGAGATAGAGAATGTCAGGATGTTGAACGTGACCGAAGACCTGGTAGAAGAACTCTTCAGAGAATAAATCAAGAAAGTACAAGAAGAGTGGACAGAGAAGTATAGACTTTCAGAAGCAGCAGAGAGAACAGCAGCAACAACAACAGCAGCAACAGCAGCAGGAGCCAGACAGAGGTTTTGTCAACTGGCGAGTAGACACGAAAGAGTTCTCCTCTTTCCGAACAAGCAGACCTTATAATAAGGGAAAGCCTGCTTCCAGACGGGAACGCAATCTTAGACGATAAAAGATTGCCATCACTCCCAGTCAACACAACAGCCGTCTCCAGGTATTCCCAACACTCTAGAAAAGACATACTAATTCAATTGCCAAAACAAATTGTGTGTTTATGTTAAAAAACAGATGTATCTATAAGCACTTCGTTTTTTTGTAAGTAAAAATCCAGACTTCGATTCTCTGTCTTGCCTGATAGTGTATGTCTGTGTTTGTAAGTATAAAAGTCAACGTGGGTGATTCTTTTAGATCCATGTTTTTTGGTGATGATATGGACATTGTGAGATTTGGTGTCAAGGGATGTTTTCCTTCACGTCCGTGCTACAGGGACATAATGCGGAGCGATCGTCAGTCTGGCTACCCATCGTTGACCTGTCAACAGTAAGAGAGTGAGTAACAGAATTGCTAAATTGCTTGAACTCCAAATGCACCTGGACGCCAAGCCACAAAAACAACCAGTACAGCGTGCACAGGAGGCAAGGAGGCCAGATAATCATCCCCGGGTCTGGCATAGGAGAAGACAGACAGAAGTCTTCACTATTTCACAAAGTGAAAACTGGAATGATGAGGCCACTTATCCCCCTTCTGCGCTCCCACCCACCCAAATCAATTGGAACAACGACTGGAGCCGACAATGTGTCTGTGGCGCCAGGCCAGGAAGGTGCCATCATTAGCCAGGTGCAATTGGAGTTCAAAGAATAACAACTCTTCTCACGGCAAAGCTGATCTATAGAAAAGAGAAACTATTCCAGTTGCCGATTTGTGTGAATGTGGAGTAGTATGACTATAAACACTAACTCCTTTAATGATATGTGTCTGTATATGTGTGTGTGTGTATGTGTGTTTGTTTGTATGCGTTCGCGTACGTTTGTGTGGATAGTAGAGTGTCTCTCTCTTCCCGTCTGTGTGGATAGTAGATATTGGGCTTTTTGATAGTAAATATCGTGTGTGTTTTATTCTCTTCCCGTCTGTGTGGATAGTACATATTGGGGTTTTTGATAGTAAATATGGTGTGTTCTTTCATCTCTTCCCTTCTGTGTGGATAGTATATAATATGTGAAGTGCGTGTAAGGGATGTTTTCCGTCACGTCCGTGCTTCAGGTATATAACGCGGAGCGGTAGTCAGTCTGGCAACCCAGCGTTGACTAGTCAAAACAAGATGGATTTGTTTCATCAATTGAAAGACAATTGGTACTGGATGGTGGAAAGACTTGAAAAAGAATAGAGGTATTGCTACGAATATGTAATTTAATTACTTGTATTTTAATTTTAAGCTCTTTTTTATTTTATTTTTTTATCATTACATTTTATTGCAATGATTATTTTCACGGGATCTGATATTTTTGAAAGAGATATTATGTTTATATAAATCGTAGTATGACTCGTATAAGCACGATTTTATCCTGCCGTGGTTTGTCGATTGAGTAAACACTACGGGAAAACGATTAGTTATTGTCAAGGTCATTTTCCTGGCCCACGTGAAATTGCATTGTTTACTGCGCTATTTGATGATGAAATAGTCGCGCGTTTCGTCGTGAGCGCTTGTAATGACGTCTTAGTTCAGTTTAAAAATAGTCATATCCCCGTGAAATATACAGTCGTACAATATATCTTCAAGAAGAAGGATATATTTCTATGAGGTGCCGTAAAGAGTTGTATTTTTACGTCTTTGGAGCTCGAGATGTTTTATCATAGATGACAGCTTGTTCAGAAGTTCATCTATTTTTTAGAATATAATAATTTATTCCCTGGAGAACTATACAAGTGACAAAGACATTCGATGGAAATTTATTCTAAATTGAAACATTACAAGTTGTGATTCAACTTGGAACTCTTGACATTTGTATAAAGACTTCACTTAACGTCATCATCCTCCATCTTGGAAAGTCATCAAGTTTCGAACCTGGATTCAGTTAAAACTATAAGTGGTAGGACTTGTATTTTTTTTTTCAGTACTAGGATAAATGTTCGGATTGTCTTCACAAACTGTAAGTCCTATTTTCTATTTTCACATTTTCACCGTGTTTTCTAGTGAAATAAATTATTTTTGTTAAAACTTACAAAGCTTGTTGGTTTCACTCTTTACTTCTTTTACTTTTGAACGAGCCTATACGTAACAAAAAGAGAAATGGGGGCTTGTCCGGGATATTTGAATGTGGCTAAAATATTTCAGAAAATTGTTTTTTGAAATTTAAATTCCCCAAGATTTCAAGTCCCAAGTACTATTTTACATTTTGTTTGAAATCTTTAGTAAAAACAACAGGCTTTCATTCACAAAAGTGGAAAGTTATCTTTTTAGTCCAACACAGGAGCAGTTGGAGAGTCTGAAAAAAGATAAGTTGCTTGAACTTGCCAGAAAGTACGATCTTTCTGAAGCAAAATCTTACTTAATGAAACAAGAAATTAAAATAATTTTGATTCAATATTTGGTAGAGAAGAATGTTTTTGATAAAAGTATTTTGGCTTCGGTCAGTAAGTCGGTATCAGACTCTGACATAAAAGTAATGGAATTAAAAATGAAATAGAAGATGGAATTGGAGTTAAGGAACCTCGAGCTTCAGAAAGAAGAAAAAGAGAAACAAATGCTTTATGAAAAAGAGGAGAAAGAGAAACAAATGCTTTTTGAAAAAGAGGAGAAAGAGAAACAAATGCAGTTGCAATTTGAAGAGAAGCAATTGCGATTGCAATTTGAAGAGAAGGAGAAAGAGAGACAGGAGAGGGAGAAAGATAAACAAATGAAATTACAATTTGAAGAAAAGGAGAAAGAGAGACAGGAAAGAGAAGATGATAAACAAATGAAATTACAATTTGAAAAAGAGGAGACAGAAAGACAGGAGAGGGAGAAAGATAAACAGTTACAGTTTTAAAAAGAGAAGGATGAAAGGGAATTTCAAATTAGAATGAAAGAAATTGAGCTGTCAAGAGAAAAGCACGATTCCACTTCACATACAAATTGAAGTTTTGACATTACAAATATAATTAGGATAGTGTTCCCCTTTTAGTGAAAAGGAAGTAGACAAATATTTTCCTCGTTTTGAAAATGTTGCGGAAAATTTGAAATATCCAAGGTAGTATTGGACTCAACTACTACAATGTGTACTAGTTGGTAAAGCTAGTGATATTTACCATTCAATGTGAGTACAACAAAGTTCTGACTATCATTTGGTTAAGAAGTGAATCTTAAAGGGTTATGCGTTAGTCCCTGAGGCTTATCGGCACAAAATCAGAAACTATTAAAAGGAAGCTGGACAAACTTATGTTGAATTTACTAGAGAAAAAGAGCAGTTATTTAAGAGATGGTGCTTAGCCAAGAAAGTTGAACATAATTATGAAAGTCTTGAGCAACATGTGTTACTTGAAGAGTTCAAAAATTGTGTTCCTAATGACATTAAGAATCATCTTGAAGAGCACAAGAATGAAACCTTGGAAAATGCTGCTCTTGCTGCCGATGAGTATTCCTTAACTCATAAAGCTCCTGTTGTAGGCAAATCTTTCACTCAGCAATTTACTGGTAGAAAGGTGTTTCAGCCCAATACGACTCCTCCTAAAACTCAATCTAGCACAACTTTTAAAAATCAAGCTTCTGATAAACTTTATTCAAAATCCTTGTCTATTCCTATGTGTACCTATTGCAAGAGAAAAGGACACATCATTTCTGATTGCTTCAAATTAAAAGATAGGCATCAGAATCAAGATAGACCTATCCCAAATACTCATAATTCTAAGAGGTCAATTTCATGGTCATGCATTGAAAGCAATACATTTGTTGGGTCTCAAAAACCCCAGTCTGATTTTATTATGCAGAATTATGAACCATTCATGTCGAAGGGTTCTATATCACTCTTGGGTGATTTGGCTAATCCTAACCCTATTAAAATTTTAAGGGATACAGGAGCTTCTCAGAGTCTTTTACTGTCAGATATTTTGTCTTTTTCTGAGAAGTCCTGTTCTAATGAGAGTGTTCTTATTCAGGGAGTAGAGTGCGGCTTTGTTAATGCTCCTGTCCATTCCGTACATTTTTCATCAGACTTAGTTTTAGGACCTGTGACAGTCGGAATAGTGTCTAATTTACCCGTTGAGGACATTCATCTGTTACTAGGCAACGACCTAGCTGGAGACAAGGTCGTGGTTAATCCACTTATAGCTGACAAGCCTTCTTGGACCAGAAAGTTGATCCTATTGAAAAAGAATACCCTGATTTACAGCCAGCTTGTGCAGTTACGACAGCTATGTCAAAGAAAGCTCTTGAGAATGAGTTTGATAAGGAAGGTATTCCTTTAGCTGACACATGTATTGGTCAGGCTTTTGATGAGGTCACTTTCACTTCTAATTTGGATCAAGGTATTGATCACAGTGATCCTCCTTTAAATACTCATTCTCTTTTACTAATCAGGGTGACAAACGACAATCACTTGTCGTCGAACAGGAAAAAGATCCTGAGATCTCTTGTTTGTTTCAGAGGGCCATTAGTGAAACTGAAGCCACTAAAGTACCCGTCTGTTTTTTCATTAAAAATAGACTTCTTATGAGAAACTGGAGACCTCCCGAGGTACCTGCTAATGACGAGTGGTCAGTAAAATATCAGATTGTAGTTCCAAAATCTTACAGACAGGAAATACTTAGTTTGGCCCATGAAACTCCTCTGGTTGATCATTTGGGGATAAATAAAACTTATCACAAGATCTTGACTCACTTTTATTGGCCACAAATCAAAAGTGATGTTTGTAAGTTTTGTAGATCTTGTCTTACATGTCAAATGGTAGGAAAATCCAATCAGAAGATACCTAAGGCTCATCTGCAACCAATTCCTGCATCTGACGAACCATTTAGCAGAATTATTGTAGATTGTGTTGGTCCCTTACCTAAGACTAAGTCAGGCAACGAATATTTGTTGACCATTATGTGTGTGTCAACAAGATTCCCAAAGGCAATTCCTTTGAGGAATACTATAGTAAAAACTTTAATAAAGTTTTTTTACTCAATTTGGCCTTCCCAAATCTGTCCAATCAGGTCAAAGGTCAAATTTTATGTGTGGAATTTTCTAGCTTGTTATGCTTGAATTTGGCACTCAGCAATTCAAGTCAAAAATGAAACTATGGTTTCACAGAATTTTAATTGAGTTTTGTAATAGAGTTTATTTTCTCTTGCTCACTCTTCAAAATTTTCTTCAAATTAGGTTGTATGGCCCTTACAGAGTAAAGAAGAAAATGAATGAGTTAAATTATAATAATAGTACTCGGATCTAAATAAATTAATGGAGTACTAGTATATTGAAAGAGATAGCCAAGTAAATCATACAATTAATTTAGTTGTACCTGTCCCACCAACTGAGGATTTAAGTGAAGAAATTCAATCGGATACTTTTGATCTTGGAGCAACAAATCTTCGGAATTCGGAAATTATGAAAGATCTGGACCAGAAACTTTTACATTTACAACAACAGGAAAGGAATGAATTTAAACAGTTATTATTCCAATATGAGCACTTGTTTCCAGATATTCGGACAAACAAAATTTTTCACCATGTTTTCTAGGGAAATAAATTATTTTTGTTAAAACTTACAAAGCTTGTTGGTTTCACTCTTTTCTTCTGTTACTTTTGAACGAGCCTATACGTAACAGTATCCAGTTAACAAAGACTTTGTGGCAAGTCAAGTCAGTAGCCTGAAAGTAGCCGGTTATCTGGTGAAAGGTATGATAGAGGAGGATGCAGAGAAATTAAGAGGCTTCATCCAGCCAAAGTGTGTGAGAGTGGGAACATTGAAGGACTCCTTTGATAATGTCATCCAAGTGAAGTGTTTTTTTAGAAGACCTAGCAAATTTCACAGAGTGGTCTTTTGTCAACTGGGGATTAGACCAATTAAAGAAAGCTGTGTGTGTGTGTGTGTGTGTGTGTGTGTGTGTGTGTGTGTGTGTGTGTGTGTGTGTGTGTGTGTGTGTGTGTGTGTGTGTGTGTGTGTGTGTATGAACCCTATTCATCTTGTCCCTATGTTTTCCCAGGGGGGTCTTTGTCATGCTCATTCCCCTTATCCCTATCCCTCTTTGCCCTATATCGTCCCAGGGTGTTTTTCCTTCTTTGGTCTCATAGGCCCTAAAAATGTTTGCCCTATAGTGTCCCAGTGTGTTTTTCATTCTTTGGTCTCATATGCCCTAAAGTATCCCTATGCACGACGTATGTTTTTCTTGACTGTTTTGCATTTACTACAATATTATTATATGTTCGCTTGACAGTTTTAGTTAATTTAATTCAGCAACTGACATCTTCCAGATAAATATCTTATCGAAAAAAAAGAAATTAAACTTAAAATGTCTCCAAAATCTCTTTTACCTTTCGTCACGTATATGTAATTAAATTGCTTGTTTGTTAGTTTAAAATTCTGTTTTTTATTTTTTTCGTTACATTTTATTGTAAGAATAATATTTTTACTGGATTTGATATTTTTTCCAGTAACTTTAGTCTTTTTTTTACCTGATTAGAACGCAAAAGTGTTGCTTTATAACTATTTTTAGCTCACCTTGGTTAAGACGTTTGTAAACACTACGCGAAAATGATTGGTTATTACCAAGGTCATATTCGGCTCACGTGTTATCTAAGTTGTAAACAGCTTTTTTTTATTCATTTTCAGCGTGAGAATCTAATTCTTAGCTAGAACTGTTCTAGGCTATGTGCTTTATGGCATTTTTGTTACTGCGATGTTCAAATTTGTGATCAGGGGCCCCGAGTGGCCGAGTGGTCTAAAGCGCTGATCGTTACGGATCACTGCCATCTCACCTCTGTCTGCGTGAGTTCGAGTCCAGGCTCGGCTAACGTGGGTACGTGAGAAAGCCTGCCAGTAGCTTCTCGTGGGTCGGTGGTTCTTCCTGGGGTTTTCCAGGGTTCTTCCTCCACCATTAATACTGGCCGCCATGTATAGCCTATCTTGTGCTGAAAAATGGCGTTAAACCCTATAACAACAACAACAACAACAACAAATTTGTGATCACGTAGCCCCGTCACGTAAGCCATCATGTGATCTAAAATCGTGGGTTAAAACAAACGTTTTCTATTAGATTTGTCAGTCGTATTCTACACCTTTAGAGCTCAAGGTGTTTTTTTTAATGTTTATTGCAGTTGATTTAGACTTCTTCTATTTTGTGGATTTACTAATTTATATTCTCTAAAAAACACACAAGTGCTCTTTATAAAAATTCTGGAACATTATAAATTGTGATTCAACGAGGAACTGTTGCCATCAGTACAATGATCTCATCTGACGTCATCGCCTTCCATATTGGAACTTCATCGAGATTCGAACCTGGTTTCAATTAGAACTGTTTAGTGATAGGACTTATACTTTTCAATTCTTGGATTAATTTTTGGATTATATTCACAAACCGAAAGTCTTATTTCATATTTTTACCTTGTTTTCTAGGGAAATAAATTATTTTGTTAAAACTTACAATCTTGTTGGCTTCACTCTTTTTTTTTTTCTTACTTTTGTACGAGCCTACACGTAACACTTCCCATTATTTTTAGATTTGTACGCAGTGCATTAGTACAAATTAGATTTCATTTAAATAATTTAGTATAATATCAGAAGAAAATTAATTGAATTTAATTCCTTATGGCGATAACTACCACTATCAATCGTATGACTTCGGTTTTTCAACGTGGGTGTTGTGAACTTGACGAGTTTCCCATTTAATGTTTTCTGACTTTTGCATGCAGGTATATATGCTTTCTAATACTCAGGAAGTCGATTCACTAAATAGATTTTATGATTTTTTACCGATTTAAACTATTAAGATTAATACGTTTAAATTGTTTGTTTAACTTGTTCCCACACAATAAAATATACACAGCGTTGTCCAATATGCAACTACTGCTAGACCAGCCTGCTCAATACTTGCTACCCAAATATATGTATCCATGCGACGCACTTTCGCTGGAATTAGACACGTTTTTACTTTTACCATTTACCTATTGTTTTTACGCAAGGCTCTACGAGCCATGTGATACCGCATTCTATTCTATTAGCAGCTTTAAAAAATGTACTAAAAATTCCTGGTTGGGTAATATTATGAGTTTACATGTAATATTACAAAATGGACGGGTGAAAATTATGAAAGGTTAAATCACTTAAATATTTTCAGTTGCCGATAACCTTGTATGTATTACTTTTAGTTAATGCAGATGAAAATTTGGTACATTGCTTTCAATCAATCTACATGACAACTACTGCAATAGCAGTTTTTACAGTGCATACTTGTATATCATATCATCATCTTTTGTAATTTATTTTTCTCCTTCAAACTTCTTTCCCGTCCCACCCTCCACCCTGTTGTTTAACTTGTGTGGTATTAGGCATACGCTGAACACATATCAATCAATAATGCCCTTCAGATTACCCTAAATGGCAAAGCCACGTGTTTGCCCAGGTTGTAAAATCTATCTCTAATTGCACTGATTGCTATTAAAATTTGGCTTCTTATTTTTCACAGCTTTAAACGGATAGTCCAGGTAGAACTTTGTTAACTGCATGTAATCCAAACCGGAGATGTGAGAGGTTTGGGCTTCAAAGGTTGTAAATCCCTATCATTTCCTGTTTATCTTGAACATCGAATATTGTCACTGTATTCACTTTGATCATTCATTCCTCTTTCAAAAAAGAAAGAAAGAAAGAAAGAAAATTTATTATTTTACTATCATATTATTATTTATTTATAAAATGCTGTCAAAAACTTATTTTTTGTCGTTACTATGAGCAATGATCTCTTTGTTTTCCTCCTTTGTCTCGTCTCTCAACCAAAAATTGTATCGAGACCTATACGATATCGCAACCGAGGATCATGTAAATTTATCGTGATAAGTCCGTGTGGGGTAGCTTGCGCTTTTGAAAAGAAGTTTCTGAATTTAATCATATCCATATCCCCTGAACGCCAAGTCTGATGGATGTTTCTTAGTGTGTGGGTATCAGCTCCATTAAATACAACTAAAAGATTACAATTATCTCTAATCACTATAGGTATTTGTGTATATCGCTGAGTAAGATAAATTACGCCAGTATTTTTGTGTCTGCCTCGTGAAAATATCCGAGCTGGATTTGATTGTTTGTCAGCCATACATCATCATATACTACTAGATTATTATTACATCCATCGAGGTCATCTACAGATAGGGCTTTATCAATATCGATGATAACATCAATAATATCATTACCGTCTTCATCCGACGACTTCGCTTCCTCATTAAAATCTTCAAGCACATCGTAACATCGCTGATATCTACAGATGGTGCCACTAAATACAACTTATCCCACTTGAGCCATCTCATTATCAGAGTAAGCAACAATTGCGTTTTACAGGACCCAGATGGACCCATGATAATTGCTCTGATAGAATTTGGTAGCGCTGCATGATGCTTGATTGGCTCTTGCTTTCGTGTCGCTGAGAAATCAATCACATCCATATTGTACAAAAATAATAAATAATATGTATTTATATTGTGTTCGATGCAGAAAACCCACACCCACCAGTTGATTAACAACAATAATAATAAAAAATAAAAAGCGTGCGCTTCCAGGCAAGTGGGTAAAATGTGGTACAAGCAAATACAGATTTATTTCGTCTCGTACGAAAACAAGTGATGATGTCGCTGCTTCACTGGGAAAATTACCAGGGACTCCATGGACTAAGTATCCTGGTGAGATGCATCTTCATGTATATGATTATTGTGGTCTTGGAACCCGACATGATATCCGACTTGACGAACGAGACCAACCAAGACCTGGAGAATATCCAATAAATGCGATTGATCAAGCGTGCCACATTCATGATGTCGCGTATACAAGTCCAGATTTATACCAACGCCATATTGCAGATATGAAGTTGATACACACGTTAAAATCTGCAAATAAAATATCTCTCAGAGAATCACTAGCTAATTGGCTGGTAAGATTCGTGATGAAAGGTAAACTAGCGCTAGGGGCCGGTAGTTAATCATAGAGAACTTTACTAATGGAATCGATTTATTATAGCCCAAGAGGATATTGGAGAGGTGGAGCAGCGATTAGTAAACTTGCTGATGCAGCAAATGTCACACGTTCTGTTGCTGCAAATTGGTTAGCACGACAGGAAGTATAGCAAATTTATCTACCACCACCTAAATTAATTAAGTACCCACATTTTGATGTCAGCGCTCCCAATGAAGTTCATCAGGCAGATATTTTGTTTTTACCGCATGATTCTATTAAAACACGTAGACGTCAATCGCGCACATACAAATACGCGTTAACTGTCTTTGACGTTGCAAGTAGATATAAAGAAGCAAATCCATTATCAACAAAAACAGCAAATGAAGTTGCATCTGCGTTTGAACGAATCTATCAACGAGGACTCGGACCACAAGATCTACTATGGAAACAACTACTATATGTTGATCCTGGCAAAGAATTTCTTGGTGCAGTAACATCGATGATGAAAACATAACGTCAAAATCAGACGAGGACACACCGCAATTCATAGCGATCAGGCAATCGTTGAGTGATTTAATCGAACACTTGTTGAACGATTGTTTGGATTTCAATATCTAACCTTAAGTCCGGGGATTAGAGATCTCGTGAATGGGTTGCAGGACTGCCAAGTGTGATAGCTGCGTTAAATAATGAAATTACTCGTGCAACTTCTACGAAACCCATCAGAGTGATCACAAAAAACATATACCAGTATAACGGCGTGACTCTTCCTCAAAGCAACCAGCACTAGGTAATGTGACTGTAAGATATTTATATGAACCTGGTGAACTTGAAGGAGGTAAAAAAAAAAAACAGCAGTTGATCCGATTTGGAGTGTGACCACACATAAAATTTCCAGGTTGGTAAGATCCACAGGTAGACCTGCAATCTACAGACTAGATTCAACTGCTCCACAACGTGGATTTTGTACGCGAACAATTACAAGTAATTTCTGAAGATACACAATTATCACCGCCATCACGTCTGTGAAGCAGGACAACAGCACCCCTACGTCGATTACATTCAAGACAGGTCAACATCACATTTTCGCGTGTGTGGCCAAGACTGATATTAATTCTATCCACGGTAAATTGTCTTGGAATATTATTCGAATACTGCCACAACATTACTGCGTTACAGCTCGCACAATGATTATTATGTTCTTGTTTCAGCGTCATGATAAATTGAATATCAAGATCAAAGTCACGTTTACTTTTTTTGTCAGATCGCTGATAACCAGCCAATGTTTTACTTGCTATATCATCGCAATTGCTATCAGTGGATTCCTGAGTCAATGGGCAGTCTATGATAATCCTCCGTAACTGAGACATTCTCCAGACTCTCGACACCACGAGATAAACTAAATTCGACCATTCGATTCGATCATCGACATTCCAGATATTTGTATCAGAAATAATCCTTGTGACAAATGAATCGTTATAGCATATACCAGAGTCCATGGAGATTTGTCTACCGTTAACGCGCTCTCAACAGCACTCACAGGAACAACAACAATATCATTAAGAACGAGGTTTTGTTTCTCCCTTGTGTTACGTATATGTAATTTAATTGCTTGTGAGTTAGATTTAAATTATCTTTTATTTTCTTTTTCTTTCATTACGTTATTGTAATGATAACTTTATTCACTGGATTTTACTTTTCTTTCGGAAAATTCAGTTTTCTGTTTTAACCTGATAAGCACGCAGTCTACTGCTCAGTTTTATTTTTAGTTAACCTAGTTCTTGACCTTGGTTCCGATTTGGAAACACTGAGTGAAAATAATTGGTCATTATCAAGGTCATGTCCAGACCACGTTAGTATGTTGTAAACAGTTTTATCTTTACATTTATTTCCAGTGTGGAAATCTGATTCTTTGATATGGCTATTCTAGATTACGTGATACTTGACATATTTTTTACTGCGCTGTTCGGACAAAGTAAGTGATCATGTGACCCATCACGAGTGTCAAAATGACGTTTTAATTGGGTTTCATTCTCAATCTCAGTGTTTTCCGGTTTAGTCGTAAATTATACCTTCAGGCCGAAAGGTATTCCTGTTGTTGCCATTTGGTTTGAGTTTTTTATTTAAAATAATTTATTCACCCTGGAAAATACTCGTCTTCTTTATAAAAATTCTTGGACAAAGCCATTTAGTGGAAATTTATTCTGGAGTTCTAAACTGGAACATTATAAATTGTGATTCAACGAGGAACTGTTGCCATCAGTACAACGACCTCATCTGACGTCATCGCCTTCCATATTGGAACTTCATCGAGATTCGAACTTAGATTCAATTAGAACATTTTAGTGATAGGACTTATATTTTTGAATTCTAGGATCAATTTTTGGATTAGATTCACAAACCGTAAGTCCTATTTCATATTTTTACCTTCTTTTCTAGGGAAATAAATTATTTTGTCAAATTTACAACGCTTGTTGACTTCACCCTTTTCTTTTGTTACTTTTGTACGAGCCTACACGTAACACTCGTCCCTGACAATGATCCAGGAATCTCAACTTCAATATTTTGTTTGCGTGTGTCTGCTGGTCGATAACATAATGGCACAGGTAGATCTGAAAACTTTTCTTTATGTAACAGAAATAATTGCTGTTGAAGTGTATCACGAACTATCTTCAGACTTGCAACTATCAAATCAGCAGGTCTCCACGAATTCCAAAAATCATCCATCGTAGTCTCTGGAATTACTTCACGCATTATATCAGATTGAATTTTATCTGGCTCCAGTCAGATTTACCATTTAGATTCTTTCAGCGGTTCATCAATAGCTCTATGATCATCAGTTATTTCCTCATAATAATCTACGAACTTTTTCAGCCATTCATTCGGAGATGATCCAACAAAAGGTGGAGGTTGACCATGATCTCCACACATGATAACAGCAGTATTTTTCGTCAATAACCAATCAAGAAACATTTTTATTACCTCCACAGACACCGTGCCTATCTCATCCCAGATAATAATCTTAGGGATATATTTCTCACCCATTCGCTCAGGACTCCATGTATCTCCCTTCCATCGGAAGAAGCTGTGATAAGTATGAGATTTAAGTCCACGTTCATTTAATTCTCCGGCGAGTCTATGTGTGGGAGTTAACACTATTAAATCTGAATTTTTAAATAATTCAATTGCACGTGTTGTTTTACCAGAACATCAGGGTCCATTGAGGTAAGCAGTCTTATGTCTGGTCACGGGATCATATACAGGTAGAGCCGATGAAAGTTTTTACATCAGTTTATTTTTATAATATATTTCCTTAGATTCAACGTCGGCGGTTTCAGAATAACCAAGAATTTTTTCTAGCTTTATTCTCCATTCGCCCCATGATGCATCAGCGCCGATATGCAATTGTTTTAGCAATCCTGTATTTGTTTATTTATATAAAATGAATCCGTGGCGACTCTAACTGCGATATCAGGAAATCTGTTTATCATCGATAATAAATTTATCGAAACGTACGCGAGAAATGAAGATCATAAATGAGTAAATTGAGGTGGGTCACCATCAGTGCACCTCACAACTGTACCTAATTTAGTTCCATCCGATAAGTTAACATTATTCCGACTTACAAATGTACTTCTCTCCATTGTCTCAGCAATTATAAAATCGAGTTCAGCTTCGTCGATAATTAATCTTGTACAATGTCGTTTATGATCATATGATCCTCCTTGTGTAAATTTACCAAATATTTTTCTGCCAAGATCTTTTGCAAGTTTATTTTGGAGATCGTTATCGTCCGGATTTTCATCAGGGGAATATTTTTTTCTTTCTTTTTGTTGTTGTGGTAACCAAACTTGTTTCTGCGGTTGATACGATATAATTGCTTCACTTACAACCAACGAGATCAATGTCTTTACATCAAGCATATATCGTAATAAAACTATTGGAGCCCAACGTTTTCCAAACCAAACAGCGACAACCAGATGAAGGTTTTTCCATGCAAACTCGAATGACTCGATGCATGCAAATCCAGTCAAGTCAAAATCTGGCAAGGGTCCATTTATCGCAACTCTGGTCATCTCGAGTGTCGGATGTCCAAATAGCTTGAAGTATTCAGAACATTCACCCGATCCAAGAAAACTGCCAGGATAACATGCAACCATATCAACCGAGATAATATCTTTATAATCGTATTTCGTGTTCCATAATCCGCCGTGTCCATATTCGATACAACTGCATTAGACATCTTCAAGAAAATCAAATCGTGTTGGTTTCCATGAATTATCCTTTTGAGCAGAGTGGGCAGCAACTGACGGAACGGTGAAGTAATTACTGAGTAATCGTTCGATAACATCATTATCGTTTGAGTATTTCAACGCAAGATTTTCCATTTCGTCGTGGAGAGATTCTGTCCGATAAATGTCTCCATTAGGTCGTATAATCTGGTCATAGTTCACAGATTCTGAACTTTGAAAAAAAGAACACACGGATACAGGGTCGCTCTTACTGATATTTCTGATAAAAATCGAACATATCACCGTTATAGAATTGAACAGTTTGATTTCGTGGAAATATTGTTATGTCCGAAGTCCACGCGTGTGCGTTATGATCAATAATCTCTATCGAGGCTCCATATTTTTGTATATTTCGATTCGTACAAAATCTCTCCGGTTAATGTCTTTACCATTATTGAGAATCTTTTTTTCCAGTTTAGCAACGTCTTTGATAGACGCTCCAGTATCTTTAACTGTTTCTGCCCGCTCATTTATTTTTTTACGTCTTAGATCCGTTAAACCGTCCTCGTTTTTCGTTTGTTAAATGTTCTGTAACTAGCTCAGCAACACAATTCAAGCGAGAAATTTTCATTGGCAGGCAGTCATCGACAATAGGTTTATCATTCAGCGGATATATTTCATAAACAACTGCCACCACAGGATACGCACGTTCATAATATGATTTGTCGATACCGGTCAGTATTCTTGGTTTGGAAGTTTTTTTTAACGTGACAATATCTCTAGTGTGGTGTAATCGAACAGGGTCACGTTTGTCACGGATAATCCATGTGTCGTCTGTAGCCACAATAAATTTTATTCTAAAAATATATTTGTGTTCAACGTCAAGATAATTAATAATTGTCGCTGCTGGCTTGTCGATCATTGTAAGATCGATTTTTTGCATAATTCTGAATGTTGACTACACATGCACCGCACCATCGCTGCAAAATTATGTCCTGGTTTCACGGATACAATTGATTAGAGTCTTATTCTTCAAATCAACGTCAACCAGAGCTCGCTCCGACAAATCAGGGGTTATTCTGCCAAGATCAAATCTGGCTATAGAGGGTTTAATCGCAGATAATCTCGCAAATTCCTCCATATTATAGTTAAGGCAAATATACATTTAAATTGAAGATTAATTAGATATATAATAATTCAAGCAAAGATTAACTGTAAGTGGTTGATGACTGGTTCTGCAATTCCTTGTAATCGATCTTGCGTAAATGAATTCTATGGACATCACATGCAAAGAGTGCGTCACAGAAGTCTAGGACCAAAATCGTGTTTACGATGTGGTGTTGGGTTAGAGGAGAAACGCAGCTGTGTGTAGAATGCGGTGGTAAAATGTACAGAGAGTTGAAAAGGTATTACGATAATAAAATATCGCCGGCAACAGCGTTGCTGGTGATAAATCTTCCATAAAAAAACGTCGAAAACTATCTCGCCATATTTTCACGCTTACAATAAAATAATTATTTAGACAAATAATATGATTATATAAATGGAGCAAAATGAATTTGTGAAGGATCCCATCATCAAGAATTAGGAGGCATCTCGTGATGGTATCATTAGGAACTGTCAACTAAAAGAACCAGTCGGTGCTTTCATTAATACTGGTTATCTTATATAATATAATATGACTATGCCGCGCTTATTTTTTAGTGTCTCACACACTGTATTTCTTGTCCCGCTTGACTCTGTCCCTGACTACGTCGGGATGACTGTCCCTTTCAAAGTCAGGGTGTGTTAAACCAGGACTGTCCCTCTCTCTTGTATGTTACATCTTTTGACTTCGTCCCTGATAAATTCAGGAAAACAAACCACACTCCCCCTGCGTGTCATCCAGGTAGTTATTTTTAGATTTTCCAGGCAAGATAGTCCCCGAATGACATCCGGCAGATTTATTCAATTATATAAATGTATGTGCGATTATTAAATACAGATATTTTATACGGTGTTTGGAAATTAAAATAAATTTATTGAGCAGTCAATGCAATTGTGCAACAATTGTGATTCATTCAGTATACTGATTGCTTGCAGGAATTGCCCGTTAGGTAACTTCATATTAATGTTTCAGATATATATCTGTAAGGATGATCCTTGGTCCAGTGATAACGTGGCGGATTCTCATACTCGACATCTGGTGTTCCATCCAAGCCCGTGACTGACAATTTTATCTACGGTGGGCGGTATTTCGCAATTTTTCATTAATAATTGGGTGCTGCAGGCCACAAGTATCATGTACACTTCCTCACCACGTCGAACAACGTGGTGAGTGCCATTTTGCATTCTCCCCGGGGTTTGATATGGGGGTGACAACCCTCTGAATCTCTAAAATTTCATTTCGTACTTAGCGATTTACCAGGGGGTATGTTTACGCATAAAATTGAAAAACTGGGGCCGTCAAAAATAAACATTAGCGGTGATGAGCTCTCAACCCCATGAAGGTACCCCACACGAGGACAGTCAGAAAGAATGTCAGCCAGAAAGAAAAAAGCCTCATGAAGGTGCCCATGGGTCATAAGAAAGGCCTCATACAATGATCCCATGGAACGGCAAATACTGGCAAATGAAAGGACCCGTGGAATGGTAACCCCTCATCATTCATACTGTTTATTTTTTGTTTTTTATTCTGATTCAGCCTTATTTTATTTTTATTTTATTCTGATTCAGAAATACTTTATTTTTATTCAGATTCAGATTCAGAAATATATTTTATTTTTATATTTTATTCTGATTCAGATTCAGAAATAATTTTTTTATATTTTTATTTTATTTTTATTCTGATTCGGAAATATTTTTATTTTAAACAAATATTACATAATGAATTCCGAAAATATTAATTCAATTATTTCTGAGATTAAAAAATTAAATGATGAGGATATTGTATTATCTGATCAATTTGATCCTGAAAAAATTACAATGATTTTGAAGCGCTACAGGAACGGAAATATGATGGGAGATACACTCTAGCAGCTGAATACAGATCGATTAAATTGCTACATCAAGCGTTGAAACAACCCCTACTTTATATCGATGATGAGGATATTCCAAACTTTGTTTCACTCGCAAACGCGATTGAGAAAGTTAGATCAGAATTATCACGCGAATACGAAACAAAGAAGATTGTGAGTTCACGTGTGCGACAGCTGAATAAAGTTATGTACGATTGTAAACTCGATGACAAAGTCACTGACGAAAGTCAAGAAGGATTGTGTAATGAAAATTGTATTTATTTATTCTGACTCAGATTCAGATTTAATTTTGTTTTTATTCTGACTCAGATTCAGATTTTTTTGCCATTAATCGAGGAAATTTTTTACTATATCGATTACATCATCGAGAATCTTACTACGAAGTTTGTTTCGACGGTAATAACACACCGTCATTTGTTGTGCATGGGTTAGTTTTTCTACCTCGGCAATTATTGCAGTCATTATATTTATTTGTGTGATTTAATTTGAGAAGAGATTAGTCAGGATCTCACATGTAAACTTATTGTCGAAACTTCATCTCATAAATCAAGAAGGTATCCGGTCTGGTCATTAAGTCTAAAATGTATCCGTGACAACAGTGGATTATGCCATCGTAGATAAACCGGATTAACGGGTACTGACACAATTAAAAACCAGGAGGTACTTCAGGTGTAAATGAATATAAGATATATCCTTGCTGTGCCTGCCTGGATCTTTCAGTATCTACTTGATAGCTGCCATCGATTGCATCACATACAAGATTGACTGCGATCGTTGATGTAATCGCGACAATACCTGGTGATATATGACGACTACTTCCGTCTGGATCATTGTTATGCTTGAGAATATTCGCCGGAGGAGATATTTTTCTCCACGCGTCTACGATCTTGGGAATGAATTCATCAATGTTATCACAGACGTTTTTCTTCAGTTCGTCGACGTTAAATTCCGGGAGTTGCTGCCGTTGAATATCTGATCAGGAATATTTGTTTAGCTGATAAATTACCGATTTTTACTACGTCTTTGCTTTCAATCACCCCTTGTATAATGTTTTGATGATAATTCTTGATATCCAATGCTAATTTGTTCAGGTGTTCTATTTGCTTGATGATTTCCCCCCTCAGATAATCGCTAACGGGGGATACTCGTTTATATACCGGGTGAATGACTATCGTAGTTTGTCACTTATTCGTTGTGCTTAGCATTAATGACTTCGAAAATGATTTTTGAGATTAGATTTTCAAAACGAATATCTTCCATGATTCCATACCAAGTTAGTGGATCTTCTTTCCTCCTGATGATGTTTGAATCGTAATCCAAGTTTTAATTCTGGTATTAATGTCCATATTTCGTAATCTGGAGTTTTTCCCCAGTACTCTTGCTTGTCAGCATGTTGAGGTTCAGGTGATCCTTGATAAACAGGTGCTATCCCTGGCCATCCTAACACGGTTCGGATCGACGACTGATATATATCTACGGCGTAGTCGGGTGTTCATATTTTTATGGCGGCTGATAATGTTGGGTCATGAATTGCAATAGCGATTTTGGATTCTTTTCCTGTGATAGATTTAATCTTGCGGTGAAATTTACTATTGATCTGTTCTATTTGAT
Organism: Megalonaias nervosa; assembly: GCA_016617855.1. Taxonomy (NCBI): domain Eukaryota; kingdom Metazoa; phylum Mollusca; class Bivalvia; order Unionida; family Unionidae; genus Megalonaias; species Megalonaias nervosa. Next base: position 5,423 of record JAECUM010093540.1, on the reverse strand, counting down.
AACTGCCCGTAGGAATACCAACAACATTCCAGTCTGCAACCCACCAATTTACTTTGATCTAATATTTGGCCAGCTGTAATATACTCGCAATTGTGCTAACGACATTTCTTTGGCTGGAATTGCCGTTGGAAAGCTAACGTCGAATTCAAGATTGGTTGAGCTCCCTGATATCATCGTAGTTGTTAGTGGTGTTGTTTTAGCGATGATTCTTTCTAGCAATTGTGACGATCTTTGATCGTTTGATGACATTATTATTATTTACTTCCAGATTTAAATTAGCGATCTTTGTCCCTTGACTAGGTCAATTGGGGTTTAGTTTCCAGTTGATTCATGGTAAACCCTAATCATTTCTGCGAATTCTTAATCTGATATTATTCCATCATTGAGCCCTGATGATGTCACGATGATAATTTAGCATGCGCGTGTGTTGCCGCTGATAGCAACGTTAGATATTCGTGTAATTTATCAGCCTCACACGTGGATAATTTTTTGCGATGATATTAAAAATAGCAACAACACCGGATATAACTGCAACACCAATTCCTATTACTGGTGCTGATATGTACGTGGCTGATAATGATCAGATTATATTTGCTGTTCCAGCGACGACTGCGGATGCAGAATATACAATTATGTCAGTAACAACGATACGTCTGCGGTATTTTTAGTTTCACTGTATACTCATCAATGATATTTTTCAGTTGGGTCTGCAAAAAACACACTTGCTCGTATCTGTAATGTTGCGCTGCAACATCACGTTGAAAGTCAATTGATGTTTTATTATATAATTTAAGTAGGTGGTAGTTTAGCGACTAATTCAAGACACCAATAATACAAGACGTCTGGGTCTCCTTTCTCGGGTGTCACCGAAAATGTTACTTTTTCGTTTTGCTCCAGTACTACTAACACAGATCCAAAAGATTCATCAACTGGATAACGCCGTGAAATATGAATGTATATTTTAAATGATGTAGTGCCGAATATTGAGAATCTGTATATGCCGGTAACCTCAGCGCAATGTTCGATGTATTTAGTATTGACTGGGTCCCATAATGCTGATCCAGACGCTATTGTATATATTACATCATCGGTAATCTTTTTTGTATGTCAGAGAGCTTAATGTCGATGACTGCTGAAATTCCAAAAAATTCATTAACGGCTCTATTTGTGTTTCTACGAAAATTTGTAAACGCGTTTACGTGAATAGAAAATTCAGATCTAAACATGGCCAATCCATCATTGATTGTCATTAACGAGGTCATCGTCGGAATGTTGCTATCATCGACTTATTTCTTTGTTGCAGCGTCATCGTTTGATTCTGGTTCTCTAAGACCAGTAATTTTATCATTAGTCACATTGAGAGAACCAGTCATTGTATCACCAGCGGATAGTAAACGATCATTAATTTCAGTTCTGATCGTGTTGTTGTTACTGTCTACGTATCTTTTTGTTGCCACAAGATCGTCTGATTTTCGTTCTCTCATACTGATAATTATATTTCTGCTCATGTTGAGATCGCCATACATAATATCTCCAATTCTTTTGATGCGTCCAGTAATCTCTCCCACGAGAATTAGAATTGATTCCTCCGAGTTTTTAATTTTACCGTTGTTAGTACATGCAGCTAAGTTATTTTCGGTCGCATCGGAAACTCGCAGAATCATATCTCTCAACGGGATATTACTCGTCTTTAATCGTCCTTGTTGATCCTGAGAAACAACAGATTCATTTTGGTCCACATCTATGAGAAGCAAAAGATTAGCGAGTTCATCCTTGACGTGATCAAGTATTGCGTATTTTGATAATTCACCTTGAGGTTTGAGACTCCGAGAAGATCTTCCAAAAATATATACCATTGTATATTCTCCAAGACCCGTTTAAAACAACGGTGGATGGCTATATTGTCTGGTAGTATAATCATGCAGGACTTTATGAAGTGGGTTATAGAGACCTTGATACAGCGTCGAGCACAGCAAGTACTTCATGGTCACATATTGGCGGATCAGTTATTGTCTGTGTTGGCAATGTTGAATACCAGATTGGCGGAGTACTTTGAAGCCCGTCAACATATACTAAAAATACCTTCGGTGGTGAAAACCCATACGAATCAAAACATACAACTCCACGTGGATCAATCGCGTATGCAACTCAGCCAGTACCTGGACCAGAACTTCCATCGAGATTAATGATACCGGTTTCAAAACGGTTTGGTTGTTTTGGTAATTGACCACGCATAAAAACACCTTTTTTGATATTTAATCGCTTAGCAGCATCAAGGAAATCAAAATTGGACATGGGAAGTATCAACGATGTGTCCCGGTAAGTCTTAGACCTTTCCCCGTGGATTGACCTTTTTTCGAAGTTTTTAGTCCATGACCTGCTGCTTTCTTTAATGCAATCGCAGCTGCAGTTCCAACATCACCAAGTGTAGCTGCTTTTGCAACAGCTGGGGCTGCAGTGGCTATCAACGCTGGTATAGCTGCGAGAAGTGGAAATATTCCACCCGTCTTGGCAGTGTCTTTAATGGCACCCGCAGACAGATTAAGTCATACACAGGTCTTTGATCGTTTGGCGTCATTGATGTGCTTGAGTTGACGTTCAGTCAGTGATAGTTTATTTTGACCACCTGAGATCTGTTCTGATTTCAGTAATATTTTATTCCACAGTTCTTTTTTGATACTGATTGTAGCTTTTTAATATGGCCAGGAGTCAGAGTAACATTAACGTGATGATATGAAATTACAATATCACGAGCGATTTAATTACATGTTTTCGACTGGGGCATCAATGACTCTCATTCGTCCACCAACACCTTCAAGCAACATTGTTTTGCCTGAGAGTATAACAGCGATTGATCTGTGATTGGCAATAACTCCTCTTGCCACACTAGTTCGAAAGTGTATATCAACGATTGATTGTCTGAACAATTCCAAGTGTTCCAGTGAGAAATAATAGATCGGATACAGCGTTGTCAAATCTAGTTGTGATATTTGTAGACCAGAATCAATATTTTGATCACGTTCCATGAATGTCATCAAACGATTACAGGATTATTTTCAAAATTCAATAATATATCCTCAGCTGGTTCTTGATGTCCATTTATTCTCAGTGAAACTTCAGTAATACCAAGTTTGTCAAATATCATTATGCTGTGTGTTTGTGAGTTTACTCGTGCAGCATCTTGGAAAGCAACAAATATATGTCGCGGTGCAAAGACACCTTGCTGTGATGCTATCTGCCATGTGAATAAACCATTAATGTTACTTTGAACATTATCTGTGGTCATTGCCAAACATGATATGGTTGACTTACCACCTGAGTCCATAAAAGAGAGCAGACGTTGTTCTTCAGGGAGTGATGGAGTCATTACTGGCATCCACAATGAAAGTTGTGTCAGTATTACTTTACTAGCATCACCAATGGGGTGCCATATTGCATCATCATCGGTAGCCTTTCGTACAACTATACGCTTGGCTCCGAAAATAACCTGTCTGATATTTGTACAAAATCGAAAGATATGTGACAGAGGAATTGCAAATAAAAATCTTCTACTTCCATCTTTCAGCATCGACGCGCTGAGAATCCTAAGATGAACTCTGGATTAGCACCATGAACCACCGGAGCCACATCTGCGTCGTCAGCAGCAGCTGTAACGTTTTTGGTCGTCTTATATCATACTGTCTGTTGCCAGGGTGGTTAGAAATATCCTTTACAAACATCATTGACAGGCCAGCTGATCTTGAATAATCGTCGCTGTATCTTGCAAGACCCAATATCTTTATTTCAACGTCGACGTCTTTCAGACATGATTTAATGGGTGCTCCGTCTGTGCTATACGTGGCGCTGTCGAACAACGCCATGATGCTATTAATAACAAAACCAACTCTAACATATCTCCACATTCAGTATCATCTGTTTTTAAAATTTCAGCTTCTACTTCAATAAATGCTTCAGCGGGTAAGAAATATCTGCTTGTATTCTAAACTTGCAGCCCAACTAGCCCACGCTGATTTGGTTGTCGTGCGTCATAAGAATAATATTGATAATCACGCACAGATTCATCCTTGAGAATTGGTGCGTCCATGTCGAATGCGGGATCAGATACACGTTTAAAAATATTTTATTATACTTGTTATCGTCTAACACGAAGAACACATCCTGCTATCAGACTAGCAGTTATATATTTTTTCTTTTTCTCATAGTGGTACACCAGCCAACTCTGCTAGTTTTTGATTTGCGGCTTGAATGATTATTTTACTGACGTTTGCAGGCATTTATTAATTATTAATGACAACTTTTCGCCTCCACCTGAAAATGATCAAAAAGCCTAACCAACCAAGAATCAGACTTAACCTTGAAAAATTGAAAGATCCAAAAGTCACAGAAGCCTTCCAAGCAAAGATAGGTGGTAAATTTGCACCTTTGATAACAATGGACAGCCAAGACACCGACCTAGAGTCCCTAAGAACCATATTCAACACAGCTGTGACTCGCTCAGGTAGCGAGATCATTGGCAAATATCGTCGAACAAAGAAACCTTGGGTCACGACAGATGACCTTGACCTATGCGACAAAAGAAGAGAACTGAAAAATGGAAAAAGAGATATCGAAGGAACTAGAGATAAACAATATGATCAGGAAAAGCATGAAAAAAGCAAAAGGAATCCTGGATACAAAGACAATGCTGCAAAATTGAAGACAGTCTGAGTAGAAATGTCAACAAAATGACATATCAGCTGGTGAAAGAACTCACAACCCATAAACAAGGGAAAACTACAATCCAAGACAAATCAGGAAAATGCCTCACAGAAGATCAAGAGATCCTCAAGCGATGAACAAAATACTGCTCAGAATTGTACAATCAGAAGACCCAAGGAGATCCAGCAGTGCTAATTGCTCTCAGGCACAAGAAATTGATGACAACCCCATTCTTCGTGAAGAAGTAGAAATTGCAGTTAGGTCACTAAAGAAAGGAAAGTCAGCCGGCATTGACAACATACCAACAGAGCTCATTCAAGCAGGAGGAGAAGAGATAGTCACAGTCCTAACAACAATCTGCAACAAGATATGGCAGACAGTAAAATGGCCTACCACATGGACTCAATCCTTGGTCATCGTGCTCCCCAAGAAAGGAAACCTACAGTTGTGCCAAAACTACGGAACAATCAGTTTGATCAGTCACCCGAGAAAAGTCATGCTGAAGATAATTCTCAACAGACTAAAGCCTCAAGCAGAGAAAATTATTGCTGAAGAGCAGGCAGGCTTCCGAGCGGGAAGAAGCACCACAGAACAAATCTTCAATCTCAGACTCCTTTGCGAGAAATGCCTTCAGCACCAGCAGAATCTATACCACGTCTTTATAGATTTCAAAAAGGCCTTTGATAGGGTATGGCATGCAGCCTTATGGGCAACTATGAGGAAGT
>JAECUM010093539.1:0-61023 GCA_016617855.1 Megalonaias nervosa | reverse complement strand
ATATATCTTCGTGTGAATAAATTAACTAATACTTTTCCGCCTGAAATACTGACTTACAAAAATTATGCCATGTATTATTATGCAATCAAAATCTGCAATTATGTATTTTATCTTCTTTGCATAATCTTGATAAGGTTACCTATGTAGTGTGTTACGTGTAGGCTCGTACAAATGTAACAAAAGAAAAGTTGAAAAATATAAGTCCTATCACTTAACAGTTCTAACTGAATCCAGGGTCGAATCTCGATGAAATTCGAATGTGGAGGCGATGACGTCAGAATAGGTCGTTGTACTGGTATCAACAGATCCTCGATTTAATCACAGTTTATAATGTTTCCCTTTAGAATTCCAGAATAAATTTCCACTGAATTTCTTTGTCCCAGAATTTTTTATAAATATGAAGCACTTGTTTTGTTTTCTAGAGAATGAATTATTAAATTCCAAACATAGATGAACTTCAAAAAACAATCTGACATCAACAATTGAAACACCTTGTACCTTCAAGGTGTAAACATACGACTGCCCACATTTTACTGAGATATCAGTATTAAATCCAACTCAAACGTCATTTCAGTCCCGCGTGATGGGTCACGTGATCTCTTAACACTGAACAGCGCAATAAAAAAAAAAAGACAATTATCACGTAGCTAGAATAGCCCTATCTAAGAATCAAATTCTCACACTGGAAATATAAAAAAAGAAAGGCTGTTTACAATTTAGTTAACACGTGGGCTGAAACGACCTTGGTAATAGCCAATCGTTTTAACTCGATGTTTACAAGATCTATGAACCAGGGTGAGCTAAAAATAGTGCTAATGTAATACCTTTTACGTTCTATTCAGGTCAAAACAGAGACTAAATTTACTGGGAAAATATCAAATCCAGTAAAAATTATCATTACAATAAAATGTAATGAAACAAAAATAAAATAATTTTTTTTTTTTAAAACTAACACACAAGTAATTAAATTACATATACGCAACACTCCCCCCACCCCACCCCATAAAGAAAAGAAAGATTTATATAATAAAGCTTTCATTTTACCATATGTAAATTATACATGAAGTAAAATAAAATTACATAAGAAAACTCTTATGAATTATACAAGGTGTACATGAAATAATATTTCTATACACGGGAAAGTGCATCTGCAATCAAATTGTCTTTTCCTTTGATGTGCCTGATCGTAAGATTATATTCTTGCAAAAACAAACTCCATCTTAATAATCTTTGATTTTTATTTTTCATCTTGTCGATAAAAGTAAGCGGGTTGTGATCACTAAACACAACAATCGTAGAAGGAGCTGAGCTAATGTAAACTTCAAAATGCTGTAATGCCAATATTACAGCCAAACATTCCTTCTCGATTGTTGAGTAATTTCTTTGGTGCTTATATAATTTCTTAGAGAAATAACACACTGGGTGATCAACACCATTTCTATCTTCTTGAATCAATACTGCTCCAACCCCAACATCACTCGCATCAACAGATAATTTAAAAGATTGAAATTTGGAGCTGTGAGAACTGGCGCACTTTTGAGTATGGCTTTTAACCTATCAAAAGTCTCCTGACATTTTTCAGTCCGAAGAAACTTGTTTTTCTTATTTAACATGTTTGTCAGGGGTTCCGCAATATTAGAAAAATTGGAACAAAACTTTCGATAGTATCCGGCCATACCCAAAAATCGCATCAGTTGCTTTTTACTGACAGGCACATTGAAATCAGAGATAGCCTTGACCTTAGCATCTAAAGGTTTAACTTGACCATGTCCCACAATATGTCCTAGAAAAGTTACACAAGCACGGCAAAACTCACTTTTAGATAAATTGATTCTCAAATTTGCATCAGTGAGTCTTTCAAAGAATTTCCGAATCGTGGCTAGATGTTCTTTCCAGGTGTCGTTGTAGATGATGACATCATCGATGTAAGCATCACAATTATCTAGACCAGAGGTAATCATATTCATCAAGCGTTGAAAAGTACTTGGGGAACCCTTCATCCCGAACGGCATATTGATAGAGTCCATCTGGAGTCACAAAAGCCGAAACTTCCTTTTCTCTTTCCGTTAGTGGAATTTGCCAAAATCCTTTCAGAAGGTCAAATTTGGTGACATACTTGGCATTTCCAATTTTATCAATACAGTCATCGATTCTTGGTAATGGAAATGAATCTGTTTTTGTCACACTGTTCACCTTCCTATAATCAGTGCACATACGGAAAGTTTTATCTGGTTTCAGAACAAGTATACATGGTGAACTCCAATCACTTTTACTGGGCTCTATGAAATCGTTCTCCAGCAAATACTGAATTTCCTTTTTCAAGTATTCCTGTTTGAGAGGGTTCATCCTGTATGGGTGTTGTTTCACAGGTTTTGAATCTACAATTTCAACGTCATGAAAAATTTTGTTTGTCCTTGTAGGAATATCGGGAAACAAGTGCTCATATTCGAATAATAACTGTTTAAGTTCATTTCTTTCTTGTTGTTGCAAATGTAAAAGTTTCTGGTCCAGATTTTTCATAATTTCCGAATTCCGAAGATTTGTTGCTCCAAGATCAACAGTGTCCAATTGAATTTCTTCACTTAAATCCTCAGTTGGTGGGACAGGTACAACTAAATTAATTGCATGACTTACTTGGCTATCTCTTTCAATATGCTCCTTTAACACATTAATATCGCAAAGTTGTTTTTGTTTACGCCTAACAGGAGTTTTTATGATGTAATTTAAATCATTTACTTTTTTCAACCGTGTATGGACCATAATACTTGGCCTGAAGGGGATTTTGTGGAATGGGCAAGAGAGCTAGAACTCTATCACCAGGCTGAAAACTCCTATCCCTTGAGTTTTTATCATATCTTGATTTCATTCTGGACTGAGTAGAGTGCTGGTTTGCTCTTGCGACCTCACAGGCCGTTGACAACTTGTGCTTAAAATCAGAAACATAATCAAGAAGATTAAGCTCAGTATCTTCAATAGAAAGAAGTTTCTCTTTCAACAACTTCAATGGTCCACGCACAGTATGTCCGAAAACTAGTTCAAAGGGACTGAATCCCTAAGAGCAAACAAAAGTAAATGAATGCCTTCATCCCAATCTTTACTCATATCAAAGCAATATGACCGAATCATATTCTTTAAAGTCTGATGAAATCTTTCTAAGGCCCCTTGGCTCTCAGGGTGATAAGCAGAATATTTAAATTGTTGAATGCCTAATTCGTGCATAGCTTGCTGGAAAATTCCAGACATCAAATTTGACCCTTGATCCGATTGGACAGATTTGGGAAGGCCAAACTGAGTAAAAAAAAAACTTTATCAAAGCTTTCACTATTGTTTTGGTTTTAATATTCCTCAAAGGAATTGCCTCTGGGAATTTTGTTGACGCACACATAATGGTCAACAAATATTGGTTGCCTGACTTGGTCTTAGGTAAGAGACCAACACAATCTACCATAAGTCTGCTAAATGGTTCGTCAAATGCAAGAATTGGTTGCAGATGAGCCTTAGGTATCTTCTGATTGGGTTTTCCTACTATTTGACAAGTGAGACAAGATCTACAAAATTTACAAACATCACTTTTGATTTTTGGCCAATAAAAGTGAGTCAAGATCTTGTGATAAGTTTTATTTATCCCTAAATGACCAGCCAGAGGAGTTTCATGGGCCAAACGAAATATATCCTGTCTGTAAGATTTTGGAACTACAATCTGATAGTTCACTGACTATTCGTCACTAGCAGGTACTTCGGGAGGTCTCCATTTTCTCATAAGAATTCCATTTTTAATGAAATAACAGACAGGTACTTCAGTGGCTTCAATTTCACTAATGGCCCTCTGAAACAAACAGGAGATCTCAGGATGTTTTTCCTGTTCGACGACAAGTGATTGTCGTTTATCACCCTTATTAGATAAAAGAGAATGATTATTTAAAAGAGGATCACTGTGATCAATACCTTTTGACTGATCCAAATTAGAAGTGAAAGTGACCTCATCAAAAGCTTGAGCAATACAAGTGTCAGCTAAAGGAATATTTTCCTTATCAAAATCATTCTCAAGAGCTTTCTTTGACATAGCTCTGGTAACTGCACAAGCTGGATATAAATCAGGGTATTCTTTTTCAATAGGATCAAAGTTCTGATCCAAAGAAGGCTTGTCAGTTACAAGTGGATTAACCACAACCTTGTCTTCAGCTAGGTCGTTGCCTAGTAACAAATTAATGCCCTCAACGGGTAAAGTACACACTATTCCGACTGTCACAGGTCATGAAACTAAGTCTGATGACAAATTTACACAATGGAGAGGAACATTAACGAAGCCGCACTCCACTTCCTGAATGAGAACACTCTCATTAGAACAGGACTTCTCAGAAAAAGACAAAGTACCTGATAATAAAAGACTCTGAGAAGCTCCTGCATTCCTTAAAATTTTAATAAGGATAGGATTGGCCAAATCACCCAAGAGTGATATAGAACCCTTCGACATGAATGGTTCATAATTCTCCATAATAAGATTAGACTGGGGTTTATGAGAACCAACAAATTTATTGTTTTCAATACATGACCGTGATCTTGACCTCTTAGAAATAAGAGCATTTGGGATAGGTCTATTTTGATTCTGATGCTTATATTTCAGTTTGAAGCAATCAGAAATGACGTGTCCTTTTTTGCAATAGGTACACGTAGTAATAGACAAGGATTTTGAATCAAGTTTATCAGAAGCTTGATTTTTAGAAGTTGTGCCAGATTGAGTTTTAGAAGGAGTCGTATTAGGCTGAAATATTTTCTACTAGTAGACTGCTAAGTGAATGATTTGCCTACAATAATAATAATATTAATAATGAGGACTTTGTATAGCGCCTAATCTTTAGAAGCTCTAAGCGCTTTGCGACATTTGACAACACTTAAAAAACATATATAATGATATGATTTCAAAAATACAAACAAACACCACGAAATTAGAAAACAGAAAACATGCTGTAAATATTTAAGGTAAGGTTACATTATTAGGTCTTTAAGTCTGTTCTTGCAGTTGAAACAGGTGAGTTTTAAGAGCGCTCTTGAATGAGATCACTGTGTCACTGTGTCTAAGTTCAGTGGGCAATTCGTTCCACACTGCTGGGCCCTGGCATGCAAAAGAACGTTGTCTATATGATTTCATTTTCATAGTGGGAATAATGAGAATACGAGTGTCAGAAGAGGAGCTTAAGTATCTTGCTTGTGTGTACACATGGGTGAGATCAGATAGGTATGTTGGACTGGAGCCCGTCAGTGAAATGTAGCACAGAGAACAAATTTTGTGTTTAATTCTGGATCGAATGGATAGCCAGTGTAGGGTAGGGAGCGGGGGGGGGGGGAGGCGTGCTCTGATCGTGGTACTCTAAGGATGATCCGAGAAGCTGTGTTTTGAACTTTTTGAAGTTTCTGGGGTAGATATTGAGACGAACCAGACAGAATTGAGTTACAATAGTCCAGTCTTGAAAGTACTAAGGAACACACAAGTGTTTTAGTGGCATCAACTGAAAGATACTTGCGAATGGAGCTGATGCGTCTCAGTTCAAGATATGCAGCCTTGCATATGTTCATGACATGTTGGTGTAATGAGAGAGTACTGTCGAGAGTAACACCTAGGTTTCGTACTGACTGTGTGAATTTAATGTTGGTGTTGCTGATATTTATTGTCTGAGGTAAAGGATGTGAATGAGAAAGTCTTTGTGTTTTAATCAGAATGGCTTCAGTTTTATCATCATTCATCTGCAGCTTGTTACATGTCATCCATGATTTCACATCGGAAATGCACCTCTCTACGCCTTGGATGGTAGCTTCAACTTCAGTTGGGTGGCTAGATTTGTATATTTGGGTGCCATCAACATACAATTGGTGAGACACTGGATGATGATCTATGACACTTGAGAGTGGCTGAGTGTATAGAATGAAGAGAACAGGTCCAAGAACAGACCCCTGTGGAACACCACAACATAGATCAACTGGGCTGGAGTGTTTACCATTTGCGGACACAACAGGAACTTTATGAGTTAAAGAATACTCATCAGCAGCAAGAGCAGCCTTTTCCAAGGTTTCGATCTTACGCTCTTCAAGATGATTCTTAATGTCATTAAGGACTCAGTTCTTGAACTCTTCAAGTAATACAAGTTGTTCGAGACTTTCATAATCATGTTCAGCATTCTTGGCTAAGCGCCATCTCTTAAATAACTGCTCTTTATCTCTTGCAAATTCGGCATAAGTTTGTCCAGCTTCCTTTTATAGTTTCTGAATTTTTGCCGATAAGCCTCAGAGACTAACGTAGAACCCCTTAAGATGCATTCCTTAACTAAATCATAGTCAGAACTTTGCTGTACTGACATTGAATGGTAAATATCACTAGCTTTACCAATTAGTACACATCGTAGTAGCCGAGTCCAGTACTCCCTGGGCATTTCAAATTTTCCGCAAGTTTTTCAAAACGAGGAAAATATTTGTCTACTTCTTTTTCTCTAAAAGGGGGCACTAACCTGATATTTCTTGTAATGTCAAAATTTGAATTTGTATGTGAAGTGGGATCGTGCTTTTCACTTGCCAGCTCAATTTCTTTCATTTTAATTTGAAATTCCCTTTCATTATTTTCTCTTTGCATTTGCATATCTAATTTGTCTTTTCATTGTATTTGTCTTTCTTTCTCTCTTTCTTCAAAGTGCCTTTGCATTTCTTCCCTTCTTTCTTTAAATTGTAACTGCATTACTTCCATTTCTTTTTCCCTTTGTATCTTTTCTATCTGAAACTGAACCTGTCTTATCTCTAATTCCAACTTTTTTAGCTGGACTTCCATTTTTAAAAAAAGTCCAAACACTCCTGGGTAAAATTCAAGAAATTCTCTACTTTTGATGATATTGTGAAAAAAGCCTGTTGTTTTCACTAAAGATTTGAAATAAAATGTAAAATAGTACTTGGGATTTAAAAACTAGGGGAATTTAAATTTCAAAAAACAATTTTCTGAAATATTTTAGCCAAATTCAAATATCCCAAGGACGAGGCCCCAATTTTTTCTTGTTACGTGTTGGCTCGTACAAATGTAACAAAAGAACAGAGTGAAGTCAATAAGCTTTGTAAATTTTAACAAAATAATTTATTTCCCTAGAAAACAATGTAAAAATTGGAAATAGGACTGTTGTAAACCCCTCCTCAACTTATTTGTGGCAGGTTTACTGGTTTTGGCTTTTGTATCTAGAGGTGATCGCCAACGGTGAAATTTGCCCGGTATCGAGTAAGGTCAATACAAAGTATGACTTATGGGTGGAATAAATAGATAATCTGAGCTAATATATAGAACAGAATAACACGAGTCCCCGTTACAAATAAAGACAAAATTTAATCAAATTCCAAAAACAATAAAATTTCACAAGCAAATGATGTAAACGTTACAATTCGAAAGATACACTTCTTTCTTTTTGAATCAAACTAATTAAGGAATTTAAAAATGCAAATAAGATTATAAAAATAGCCGATTCTGTTTACGATAGAATCAAGTCATCATTTAACCGAGTGAGAAATCGAATAACACTGCCTTGCATCGATTCATAACCTGGTGTTCGGTTCCGTCCAAAAGGTCCACTCAGACTGTACGTCTGGCTCCTTCGCGCCGGTAAGTCCTTTTCGCTCTACTTCCCTCTTTCCAAAATTCTTGGTATCTCGTATTTTTCCCTTTTTGGCTTTCCACTTTGTTTGGGTTGTAAAACGTGTCTCTTCCCGAAACTATCTCACCTTGTGAAAATATAAACAAAAGCAACCTAAATCTTCCGTCACATTATACGGGAATAAACCATTAGTCTCACCCCTCGAGGTCAGATGTAATTCTATCGGATTCAAACAGACGTCGATGGCTATCTAGACTAATTGGTCATAACAGAACATACAACCAAGTTCCACAGACTAATGGTCTGCTAATTGCAATTTACACCACACCGAGACATTAATTCCTTACTAGTCTCATTACACGAGAATGAATGAAATTCCTTACCCTACGTTAGTGTTACAAGTACACATAATAAACTCGTTCGGATAATTTCCACGGCTTCCCGTAATATCTACATTCCAACAATTCGTCAATGTATATAAATAAACAATATAATTGTATGAGTTCAGATAAATGAACTCAACACAGTTATGTTAGATACATAATTCCCTATATAGAATAAGCATGAAATTCTGGATACATAATTCCCTACAATAATCGAGACTATAACTTAGCGAACCGTCAGTGTACATATAAAGAAAAATATCATTGTGCGGACTCAGATAAACAAACTCAACACAAGTATACCATATCAAGAAAACTGATCTACGACTCAAACAAATAAATCCCTGCAAATACATGCAAATACAAGCAATTAAATCAAACAAGTCATCATAGTAGTATCAACTAATTTACATGAGATTATGCACATACCTTGTGTTTCAAGCTTTTGGTGTCTGTCAATTCTCCAGACGATCGTTTCCCCCTTGGATAATTTTTTACGAGAGATTTACTCATTAAATTTCTCGGAGCCCTCTGTTCTTGTTCTTTTCTCTTGTAGAAAAGTGCAGACTGAGTTGCAAATTCCACTACTGTACATTTAAACTGATAGTTTTTCGTGTGAACCCAAGCCCCCTTCCACAGCGTAACCAATCAGAATGACATAAAATTCCCGCCTCACTAACATCGAAACACTGCACTAAGTCTGACAACAAATGGCTACCAACTGTTTTCTGGTCAATGTCCCAACTGTCAGCTTCCATACAAACCAGGAATTGAACTCGGTTCCGGTAAGTTTAAACAAACTAAGCCCTTAATTATATATCGATAACTCCTGACTTTGGCTGAACCAATCCGTACATTATGGCTTTTCAATGGCGGCCATTCCCCATAAATCTAGTTAATCGTACATGTGTCTAGCTAAACGATGCCTACAGAGATTAACAATAACCAAACAGATATCGACCTAAAAATTTGGTCTGTTACAAGGACTTACGGTTTGTGATTAAAATCCAAAATTTAATCCTAAAGTTAAAAAATATAAGTCCTATCACTTAACAGTTCTAACTTAATGCAGGTTCAAATCTCGATGAAATTCCAATATGGAGGCGATGACGTCAGATTAGGTCGTTGTACTGGTATCAACAGATCCTCGATTTAATCACAGTTTATAATGTTTCCCTTTAGAATTCCAGAATAAATTTCCACTGAATTTCTTTGTCCCAGAATTTTTTATAAATATGAAGCACTTGTTGTTATTAAATTCCAAACATAGATGAACTTCAAAAAACAATCTGACATCAACAATTGAAACACCTTGTACCTTCAAGGTGTAAAATATACGACTGCCCACATTTTACTGAGCTATCAGTATTAAACCCAACTCAAACGTCATTTCAGTCCCGCGTGATGGGTCACGTGATCTCTTAACACTGAACAGCGCAATAAAAAACATGACAATTATCACGTAGCTAGAATAGCCCTATCTAAGAATCAAATTCTCACACTGGAAATATAAAAAAAGAAAGGCTGTTTACAATTTAGTTAACACGTGGGCCGAAACGACCTTGGTAATAGCCAATCGTTTTAACTCGATGTTTACAAGATCTATGAACCAGAGTGAGCTAAAAATAGTTCTAATATAATACCTTTTATGTTCTATTCAGGTCAAAACAGAGACTAAATTTACTGGGAAAATATCAAATCCAGTAAAAATTATCATTACAATAAAATGTAACGAAACAAAAATAAAATAAAAAAGAATTTTAAAACTAACACACAAGTAATTAAATTACATATACGTAACAAGTGGTATAGGAATATTTTCTGTTACTGTTCAATTAAATTTAGTTATTATTTTCCCAAGAAAGAATGGATGGGCAAAAAATGAAATAGTTATGCAAACGGTCGAGTAAGAGAGTGAATAAACAGGTAAGCAAGCAATTAAATTTATTCCTGTGTTGGGAGAAAATATTATTTTGAGAGCAAAATAAAGCTAGAGAGGAAAGATAGATTTTCAGTTATACTCCGACATATTCGATTTTGATTACAAAACAAGACAACTGGTCCTCTTCATTCAGTTTAATTTAATAGATATGCATGTAAAAGTAAAAGACATCAATTATCAAAATACAAATCAATTAAACATTTATTTTATATTCATTAACGTCTTTTGATATTCTATCTGAATCTCTATTGAAGAAAGCGCAATTATGTGAAATTCCTTAAAAATTGTATATTTAACAAACAAGCCTTCCTGTAGTTAGCACCTTCAGATTTCATGAATTGATGATAGCCTATTGGTCGGACATGAAACTGACATCATTTCTGTCAATCTCCATCGCCTGTTCGACGTACACTAACAGATCGCAGTTAATGCCTAGTTGGTGGAATATTGTAATGAATTCTGTTTATTATGAGTGTAATATTTTATGCATGGAATATTCTGAGATATTAAAGGAGAAAAATGTACAAACCTATTAATATGGTAATTTGTCCTTCCAAATTTAAAATAAAAGAATTTTTTTAAAAAATTAACACAGACTGAACGCAAAAAGTATGTTTAAATACTGATATGTAAAATTATTTGATTTATTTGCTACTGGTTGAATAATGAAATACAGAGGTTAAAGAAGTAGATCTGATGTAGTTCCCATGTAAAACTGTTTAAATATGAACTGAATATATTTTTATTCTTAAAAATAGTAAAGTCGTAAAATAACTCAACTGTGCGTTTGCTATCGGACCTAAATTAAACCAAGTTTGTTTCAAATGAGAATGTTCAGTATGATATGATTTTTCTCTTAAGCTGCTGATGGTGCTACAAGTGTGTAACAGAAGCACTGATGCCAAACGTGCACACATGCCACTATCGATTCAATTTCACAATCATATTAACAGTCATTTAAGATTTTCCAACAACTGAAAAGAAAGCATGGGCAACTTCTAGGCTGGAAAATTGTGAGCCATACGTAATTTTTATTTATCTTGGAACTATGGAAGTTGGCGGGGTGGGGTGGGGTGAGTTACAAATATGACTGACAGAGTTACTTTCCTTTTTGATTAAAATCTCGCTCTTACTGGTAAACAATACCGGAAACTAGTTGCTTTTACTTGATATCTTGCTTAAACTGAACCCAGACCAGATGGCACATTATACCAGAGTTAAATCATGGTCATGACGAGTGCCATATTTGGACAAAGAAATGGTTTACGTTTGCTTATACCCACAGCTGACACTTAGAGAAAACATCCAAGAACGTCGCTTGTGGAGTAAGCTGAAATTAGTTTCTTCCTCTACTACAACCCTGGACACAGTTTTACTTTGCAATATAAATGACTTAGTAAAGGCAGAAGTAGAGTCAGTGATTGGAGGACTCTCAAGCTCTCAACACGAAGGAACATGATAATGTCTGTACATTGGGAGAAGTCCATTTTAGTGGATAATTTATGTCGAAGAATGGCGATCTTTCACAGAAGCGAGCTAAATAAACAATGAACGAAGGATTTTACATGTAAAACGTAAGCCAACTTTGACCATTTCACTTCGAGCACAGGAGTCTGACGTTTTATGGCACCGATAAGGTGATTTCGTGTTGTCGTACTTTATTGATATAACGTCAGACTCCTGTGCTTCGAGCCTCCAAAACGTCCAAAGTGCACTGTGTGAAATAAAGGTAATTAATTTGTTGCCCATATACTTAAAAGGTATAAGACAAGTCATGTATCATGCGATATAAAAATATATAACTGCAATCCAACAAGAGTACCTCAAACGGCACATTATATGCCTGCCCCATCTGTATACTCTATGTAAGCATCTGTAGGGTGTGATTGACCTAGAAGATCACTGACTGACAACAGCTTGCTAATGCAAGCTTAATGGTGGAAAAAAACCATGAATTTGAAGAAGACAAAAAAGTCATACAGAGTGAAAGAAAGTTCTCATATTGGTGCTTTGACAATGGACCATGTTTCTCACACCATAAGTGTCTGTTATATACAGGGTCCATCATGCTCTAAAAATCTCTTTGATATTATTATAGACAGGGTCCAGTGACAGAGAGTATCATGGCAGTAATCTGAGAAACTTTTGGTCCACTGGTCAAGATATGCAATTGTGACGTAAACTTAATGTGCAGAGACCATAATTTCTCTTTAGACATGCCATGATCATGACCTCTGACAGAGAAGGTGCCAGTGCATCAAACTGTTTATTTGCACGCATTTGCAGCTTCTTTGTCAATCCTTGTTTTGTAAGTAACAATGGTGGTCTGAAAATCATCCAATGACAGCTATCAGTATTCATTTGAGGTGTGAGCCTTAGCACTGAGCTTGAAGTTGAAAATGCCTAAAATCAATAAGTTTCTTCCTTGCATCAAGTACAAGCCATCCAGCTTGCTCAAGGTCCATAATGTAAGAGTACTGTTACTGTGCAGAAACCAGTTTTCTTCCTTCAATCATGATGACCTTGACCTTTGACCCAAAGGTATATAGGCTTCTTCCTGAGCCCAAGTGCAAGCCTTCCACATAGTGTGGTCCAAGTATGTGACATAGAAACCATTACACTCTTGAAGCCAGTGACCTTGACCTTTGATCATTTTACCCCAAAATCATTAGGCTTCTTCCTTACCATAAGTGCAAGCCACACATAAGGTCTGGTAACTTCAGATGGTGCAGAATGCAAGCCAGTGTACAGAAAGAATTTTCTTTTGTCAGTCAGTGACCTTGACCTTTTCCCCCAAGTTGGTAAGGCATTTCCTTACCACAGTGCCCATCTACAAAACTGTGCAAACTGTAGATGGCAAGAGCAAATGTTACTGTCTGGCAACCATTTTTCTTCCAGTCAGTGTCCATGACCATTGACCTTTGAATCCAAAATTGATAGGTTTCTTTCTGACTCCAAACATAAAACCATCCACAAAGTTTGGTAATTGTAGATGGATGTACAGATGGACAACATCATAACATAATCTGCTCTGCCTTTTGATGAGAATATAAAAAGCAGCGAAGAAGTTACTGAAGTTTTGAAAAATTTTGAGGTAAAAGCAAAATGGAGACGAGAATTTTCTGAAGGCTAATGATGCACAGTGGAACTGTTATATTTACATCAAATTTAAATGCACAAAGCATGTATTCAAACATTATTTATACAGCAGATTCCTGTTAAATGTGACACATCGGGACCAGAACTTAAATTTCCATTGATGGAATATTCAGGTGTACCTTGAACAAATGTGCATAGTACATGGATTCAAAAATGGAAACAAGGTGCCATTAGAATTTTATTTGTTGCCAAGAAATCTAAAGAAGAATATGGTCCAACATTGTTGACATATACAGTCAAATTAGTCAGACATCTGCAGGAAATTTCATGCAGATTTATAATGGTCCACCCACAAGATCAGTAAGAAATTTGTTGGATGCTGACTTACATATTGTAGACTACCGATAAATGTAGGTCAATCTTATACTGGCAAAAAATGAAGTTATTAGGACTTAGAAAGGAGTAATTTGATCCTAAAAGTGAGAAAGGGAAGCAATTTACATAATTTTCTCCCTTGCCATTTCTTCACTCTGATAAAAAAGAAAAAAGTTTTGTAGAGGATATGATACCTAGTGCCCTTGATGACCATCATTGTTTCTGGTTCGCAGACTATGTCCTACTGATTTAAACAAGTGGTACAAGTTCCATCCTGATCTATGGTCTGAACTGACATTACAGGCAAGAAGAATTAATAATGGACCTGTGTCTTTTCATTCTCATTTTGATGAACATTCTATTTGTGCCACTGATATTTGTTATTTTTGGACGTTTTTCTAAAAATTCACACAACAACTTATGTGAAACCCAGGGTTATGGAGCACGGGGCACCAATAACCAAGTAGAGTGAGAAAGGCTAAAATTTTTGTATGAAATTCAGAAGATTAAAAATATAATAACTGACTTTATTAGAACTGCTGGCCACAGATTAAGAGCAAGAACAGATCTGTGGAGTGTAGTATGTGATCTTTACATTTTGGATGAACCACATCTGATATTTTAGTGTGTGGACATTTAATTTTGTAAACCATTTCTTTTAAAGCAAACTGAACAAATTTATCCTGCTCTAGATTTCCAATTTCCCCCTAGTCCACTCCATGGGAAGTGGAGGAGGGAGGGCAACAGACCGGATGCTTGGCAAATGGAGAAGGTAATTTAGCAAATTACCTATGCTTGGGGGATTTGGCCAAATGCAACTTGTTCTTTGCCCAAAATATAAACATTTGTGTGTGTCAAAAAATGTATTGCAGGTTTGCCCAAATGTAAATCTTGTACACAAGAAATAGCCATAAGCTGTCCAATATAGGTCCCCTAACTATCTCATATATAGGAATTAGCCATTAGTCATCCACTATGCCCACTGCCTGTACAGGAAATAGCCATAAGCCATCCAATATAGACCCATGGCCTATCTCAAATACATAGCCATAAGTCATCCAATATAGGCCCATGGCCTATCTCAAATGCATTTCAAATGCATAGCCATAAGTCATCCAATTTAGGCCCACTGCCTATCTCAGGTTAAGATTTTACTGTTTTATTTCTGGTTTATGACTTTAGATTTGCTTTCTTATTCTGCAAAACAAAGGGGTATGCAAATAAATACCATATACACTTGCTTATCAGACATGTCCAACTGCAAATTGCACAGACCCAGATCTGCCATAATGATTGCATAATGTGCTGGCAAATCTGGGTCTATGCAGTTTGTTAAGAGTAATCAGAAAACAAATAATTATAGACCCTGATCTGCTGGCACATTATGCTGTTTTTCTGCAGCCCAAACATGACTTATAAGCGAGGATATATGGTACTTTATTTTGACAAAAACACATCTAAAGAAAAGCATCCTATTTCAATACTCACACATTTATGAAATCAGCAGTTTTTATTTTTTTAAATATTAAAATATGAAACATATCTTATTTGAGGCTGCCATTTTTTAAAAATCTTATCAACTTAGTAAATGCAGAATGTTGAGCAATGTTTGAGAGAAGCCTTGCAATCTAAGGATTGAAAATTAAAGGTTGTGCATGTATAAAAAAATATACACAATTTTCAGACGACTTAATAAAATATAAAAATTTAATTTTCTCCTTACATCTGGTATTTTAATATACAAATAATTAGTTTGATTATCATCCAGTCTCATCCTTATTCATAGTTTGTTCCATAATTCACAGAAATGTTGATGAGCTTTCATATGCATTGCATAATTTTGAATGCAAAAGCTATCTAAGATGGATCAAAAACATTTGATTTTTGACATTATAATGTATAAATATCATTAACAGACAACAAAGGCAAGTAACTTTTTTTTGTGGAAAATTCAGTGAAAAGTAGGACTGAATATTACATAAATCTTCTGGTACCCAAAGAAACTATTTTGTTACAAACTCTGCTAATCCACTATCAGTTTTTACTAGTACCCATAAGAAGTTATGATAACTTCAACAATGTAACAGTAGATAATTTATTAGTTGTTCGTCTCTGAGACAAAAAGAACATTACTTATAGAATTGAAACTTGTAGAAACTTTGCCTGCCAGTTGAAATTAACATAAATTATAATAACACAGAGGTGGATGCTGAAATCATTACTAGACAGGAGGGCTACTAAAATCATGTCATTTACTTGTCTCATGGTAAATTGAATAGACTTGGGTTAGTGGGTTACTACTAATTATCAACCATGAAAATGTATGGGATACATCTTGGCTTCATTACACGTCTTTCAACTGTGCAAATTCAGTATCAAAAATGATCATTATATCACAGATAAACTATCAACAATCATAAACAGATCATAAATTTGCTATAAAAAAATTGGGATTGGCACATTATTTTGCCCCTTAACTTTCTAAAACAAAATATACACTTAATGCAGAAATTCTTTTAAAAACTTTGGAAGAACAAAATGACACAATTATATAAAGCATCTCCATCAGATCAATATAAAGGTGAAGATGCTTGAATTATTCATCAATTATTCTGCTGCATCAAGACATACTGAAATTAGCTGTTGAAAAGAAAAAAAATAAAACATAAACTAATCTCAGGTAGATATATTTACAAATAATGTGTCATTTTAGCCACAGAAAATCATTAAAAGGTACATGTATATTAATTATCTACCACACTCCATCTAAATATAAACTGCACTCCACATCCATTGAACACTGAGTAACTAAGGATTCTGAAAGAAAAGCAACAAATGTGAAAAAGCATTTTAAAATAACTGACAACACAAACAGAAATTGCAGGATTCAACATTTAAAATACCTGACATCACTAAAAAATATACCAGTATTCGACTTTTAAAATACCTGACAACACTAATAAATATACCAGTATTCATCTTTTAAAATACCTGACAACACTAACAAAAATACCAGTATTCTACTTTGTAAATTAAGCATAAATCATGGCAAATATTAGATTCAAATGGGCTAGAAACAGATTAAAACAAACGGTTTTCAATGTAAAATGATCTAAGCAGCGGCAGGGCCGATAAGGGGGGGGGGCAACCGGGGATATATCCACGAGGCCTGGGCCCATAAGATGGCCCAGGCTGAACAACACTTTTTAATTTTATAAAAGAAAAATTATGCTTGAACAAGAACTAGGAGAGGCCCGGATGTTTCTTACCCCAGGGCCCACAATCACTCTCTACGGCCCTGGCAGCAGGTAATAAAAGTACAGTCTGGTCTCCTTCATCCACTTTTCTTTGACTTGAAAAAAAGATACCAGCTGGTAATAAAAGTATGGTGTAGTCTCTTTTATCCACTTCTTTCTTTAAGATACCAGCTGGTAATAAAAATATGGTGTAGTCTCTTTTATCCAATTCTTTCTTTAACAAAGATGGCAACTATTAATAAAAATAAGTCCAATCTCCTTCATCCACTTTTTTCTTTGACTTCACAAAAGATACCAAGAATCAGATCCAGTTATTGAAAGGTATTAGAAAGAAATCCATTTTCCCCACTATCAGAATTAACCAAACATTTATTTGGATAAGGTTCATTTTGGATTATCATGAGATACTGTAATTTTTAGTCATGTATTATTATGTTTTATATAGAATATATATATAGTCATAAATTTTAAAGTCAAACCTTATAAAAAAAAACTTGTCAAATCCATCACATAATAGTGTGTGTGTGTATATATGTTTATATATATATATATATATATATATATATATATATATATATATATATATATATGTATATATATATACATACACACACAAACACACACAAAGAGTGGTATATAAGAGTGGTATATAACTTTATGACTGATTATTGTATAAAATAGATTTCATAGCGAAGATATTTTATGAAGTAGAGCTTTCATATTCCTGGGTAACTATACCTTTTAACTGAATTCTAAAAGTCAACAAGAACAAAAAGAAAGAAATAAAGAAAAAGGAAAAGGAAAAAGCACATTAGAAGTTGTGGATGGCAGTGTAAATTGCTTCTATTGGAAATGAAAAAAAATATAATCATTAAGAAGCCATCATCTTCCAGTCCACGGAAATGTTTCATATTCTAGCAGAAAAGATAAAGAATTAATGAAATTCAACTGACATATTCTAGTCACTATAATCTCATTAAAGATTTATCCAAATAGCTAAAAAATATCTTACATGTGACATACACTGTAGAAAAACAAAATCACTATTTTCTTCTTAAAACATTAACTTGTTTCAAGTAGAATGATAGCAAAATCTCAACACTTGCACAATGTATACAGAAGCACTGTATTGTTTAGCTTTCATTTTGAGAAATAATAAAACATAAAAACTGCATCATAAACTTTTGCAATTTGCATAAGAATAGTTTCTAATCATGCACAGTTCAATGTTTTCTTTTCAAGAAGATGCTTTGAATTTTGATAAAGCTTGAGGTGATACATTTTGATCAAGTTTGCGATACATTTTCATTCTTTCAAAGAAAATAGACAATAAAAATGTAATTAATGTTATGTATATAACCTAAAAAATTGCTAAGCCTTGTAATGAAGTAATTTATGCAGTACTTTACATCCTCACTTATAAGTCAAGTCCAACTGCAGAAACACAGACCCTCACCTGATGTCGCATGATGCGCTGATAGCTGAGGGTTTATGTTACTTGTTCCACTCATTATGCTTAACAAACTGCACAGACCCAGATCTGCCAGACAGTGAGTGCAGATCTGGGTCTCTACAGTTTGCAATTGGACTTAACTAGTAAACAAGTATAGACAGTAATTTTAATGGAAAATTTTTTATTGGTAATATTAGCACAGTGACATATTTTAAAATTTCAATTAATTCATTAAAAGTTGTCTTGATTGCAATGAAAAAAGAATACGATAATAAGACACATAATATTAGTCTTAAACGCAATTCAAAATTTGATATTGTAGCCACAATTTCTTTTTTTAAAACCAGAGTTGTTGTAGGGCATTTTATTTTAACATTGCAAACCACCACCTAATTTAGTTTTTTAGGAAAACATAAATTCAAAGGTACATTGATATATATGCTTAGTGTATTCTACACATCTTATCAGTGTTCTATATTGATTTATTCATTAAATGTTTGGGGTCTGACGAATTTCACAATTTAATGATGGTATACATTAACAGGTGTTCAGCCTGCTACAAGGTAAAGGACATGCTAGCATACCATACATACTTGTTTTCAAGTCAAGTCCAACTGCAAGCTCCAGAGAACCAGATATGTTGTTGCATAATGTACTGGCTGATCTGGATTGATGATCTTTGTTTGCCTTAATCAGTAGAATAAATAACACAGACCCAACCCTGATTTGCCAGTACATTATGCAATGGCAGATTAGAGACTATGTTGTTTGCTGCTAGACCCAATCTATACAAAGTACATATGGTAGCTTACATTCTGAAGCCAAAGAAGGCACTTAAATATGAAATTTTGTATTCCAACGATGGTACTTTTATATGAAATTTCACTTGTATGACTTAAATCTTTTTCTTTTTGATACACAAATCATCATTTTATTTTATAGAAAACTATGATTCCAGTTTGAAAACAAATTTTACAAATCTTTAATGTGTGAATTTTCTGATATAATGTTCACTATATGAGAATGTATCACTGATTAGAATAAATCTATTCAACAAATAATTAGGGTGTAAGAATTTCCATGGATTTCAGCAGCAAAATGGCAGCCAGTTCAGAGCATAATTTCTGATTGCATAATGTACCATACTAAGTTCCGTGAAAATGGAATACCTTGTGCATGCAGTAAGTCTTCACTGCTCTTACCACCAACAAGTCATTAATACAATTTTGACATTGTTATGTTTATATTTAAGTTATCTGAATTTGACATATGGTAGCAGAGACATAGCATTCTGGCGATAGTCCATGCACTCGTCACAAAATTTGTCACACCCTAAGTTAACACTATGATTCAGTCTTTAAAAGGTCAACTACTGACAATCCATCACACACACACACATGTACACACATACAAAATACTTTTATATATAAAGAAACAGTTCATTTCTAGAATATCCTTTATCCATGCCAGAAATGAACAGTTCTAGCCAATAATATCCTAGTAAATGTACTACCTTAATGGTCTGTTTCAAACAGAAGCATACAAACTACCATCTATACTCACTTATAAGTCCAATCAAACTGCAAATAATACAGATCCTTATCTGCCAAGGCATAACGCACCTACAGATCAGGGTCTATTTTGTTTATTCTATTGATTACTCTTAACAAACTGCACAGACCCAGATCTGCTAGTGCACAATGCGCTGGCAGATCTGGATCTGTGCAGTTTGCAGTTGGACCCGTCTAATAAGCAAGTATAGACAGTATATGTGATGGGTCTGGTCTATTTCACACAGATGCATACAAGCTATATATGATGGGTCCATTTAAGATCACAGATGTACGTATGGATTTTTGAGTACTATGGTGTACAAACTGAGCAGCTTTCTTTTCCGTAGCTCAGTGTCGAATGTTCATGAGTCGTCCCCATCAGCTTCGGATGTCATGTTGCTGTAGTCAAAATGATGTCAACAATGAATGCCTGACACCATCATTTATTGAGCACAGGCAGGCAACTGACATACAGCCAATAGTTGTTCAAACACTTATGTTCCAGCGCAATACCATCCCAAAATTGCGCAAGCATCAGATGAATGAATGTCAACTGTCTGCCTGCACCTTGATATTCTGAATGTGTTATGCATTAATTGTTTGCTTTATTTT
Source organism: Megalonaias nervosa (assembly GCA_016617855.1). Taxonomy (NCBI): domain Eukaryota; kingdom Metazoa; phylum Mollusca; class Bivalvia; order Unionida; family Unionidae; genus Megalonaias; species Megalonaias nervosa. The sequence continues at coordinate 40,730 of JAECUM010093539.1, read as the reverse complement.
AACTTTGGCTTTACTCTTTCAAGTTAAATGAGTACTTTTCCAAAAACAGTGCAGCTTTTCTCACAAGGCATGATAACTTACCATATATACTCGCTTATAAATCAAGCCAAACTGCAAACAACAAAGATCTTGATCTGCTATAGCATAATGCACCTGCAGGTCAGAGTCTACGTTGTTTGTTTTACTGATTACTCCTAACAAGCTGCACAGACTTAGATCTGCCAGCGCATTATGTGACAGCAGATATGGGTCTGTGTAGTTTGCAGTTGGCTTCATCTTATCGGCGAGTATATATGGTACTATCACCATCCTGCCCAATTCAGTATGCTAAGTCAGGTTTTGTGCTAAGTTGAGCATTTGTGTTGCAAACTCTGTCATCCAAAGTAATCATGAGATAGGAGCAGATCTTGTCTTAGAAACTCCTTTAGCTTTGGCAGTCCACAACATTTTCTTCCTTTTTTCTAAAATGGCTTCTTCTTTATCCTTGTCAGTCTCGTACTGCTTTTGCATGTTAGCAATATGTTCTTTCTCCTGTTCATATGTCCGAAGTTCAAATCGAGCATGACTTCGTAAAGGATCATTGAATGGACTAACTTTACCCAGTCCGATTTCACTAGCAGATTCCAGCAAATCATCTGCCCGCATTTCACGTCTTTCTTTCAACATGGATGCCAATTTCTCTTTCATGTCTGGTGGATACATCAACATGGGCACAAAATTTGGTTCAACCCCTGTAATTGAAATACATTGTGCTTTCTTGCGCATTGGCATAGCGCCTGGAAGTGAGGCAGCAATGTTAGATGGAATGGAGGACGCAGCTGTACCAGGCCGAGCTCGTGCCATTGGTGCTGTCACTGGTCTTCCTGTCTGGGATTCTTCCTCAGGTGGTACCTTTCTTACCACAGAGGCTGATATTGGGCGAATAATTCTTCCCATTGGAAGGGTTGTGCGAATCCGTTTTGGCTGTAAACTTGTTTTGGGTGCAGTCTTTAGCATTTTGACTTCACATTTGGTTGCATACACTTCCTTATCCACAGTTTCTGGATGAGAGACTTTCATCTTTGTGGATTTACATGACCTGGCCTCAGAAACTTCTGACAGTGTATCAGCAATTTCAACTTTGCCCTGCAATTGATAAATGTCAACTTCTTCGGATGGAATTTTTTTTCGTGGATCAATCTTGCTTGGGGAAGATTGTGGTCTCTTTACTCTTGTGTCAATCTTAACAGTCTTAGCGTCTTTAATATTTTGCTCTGTATTGTTTGTCGTTTCTGAGGGTTTCATTGAATTCTGTATTGCATTCACAGTCAAATAGATAAAGTCAGGAGGGATTATGGATTCCACTTTCATCCTCATCTGAGATCGTAGCAATGCTTTGGTTTCAGATAAACTTATATCCTTAGATTGTGGCACTAAAGGTTTCTCAAAGGCCCAGGAAACTCTCCTGTGAATAACTACTGGCTCTCGCCACTCTTCGAGTTCCCTCTCATTTACTTCGTCCAGAATGGTGACTGACGGCTGCGAGATGCCAGACTTGCCTGTTGTGGGTCGTGATTTGCCTGATTTTGGAATTGGTGGTTTTATAGGTGTAGATTTCCTTGAATAAGCGGAAACATTTCTCAGTAAGTGCCCATCTGCCTCTACGTCCATATGTGGCAGGGATCGTTCACCTCTCAGAGTCAGATGATTTGGAATTTCAAAGCCAGATTCTGTGGCAGTAATGGTCTGAATCATGTGTGCACTCGATAGACTTTTGGCTGATAAACCTTTAGCGCTGTGGGGAATCTGTGGAGCCCTGTATGCAATCTGTGACATTGGTGGCTTGCCAGATAAGGTTAGCTGTTCAGGAACTCCTTTACTGAGGATCTTTTGGTTACTGGCTCCAGCCTTTCTCATTCGCTGTGCTCTGATGTAAGGATATGGCTGCTGCCTAACTGGTGCTTCAGAGTAGGATCCATATTGGACAAGTGGTGGCATTTTATCATTCATAAGACTGTAATCCCACTCTACTGCTTCAAAGTTCAGGACCAATAGATTTCTGCTGGTATTCAATGTTATTCTGAAAGAACAAAACAAACTTGGATTATTCCATATTAATCAACACTGCACTATTACTACATGGCCAAGCAATATTTTATCAACAGGGATATCAGTTTAGATACATCTAGCAGTTCGGTTTTCTGACCAGGAAGTATAAACATATAGAATAAAGTCTTAAATTAGTTTTGTCATTGTATAACAAGGATGCTCTCAATTCCAGGCCAAAATCCCTAAGTCCAACAAGTTAAAAAATGTACACAATTTGAAAAATGATTACAATATGTGACCATCTAAACAGATTATCTGCCTATCGCCATATACATGAATTTTCATTTTGCTACCTCAAGTTTACTTTGCTTAAACATGTTAAGAAGGTTTTCATCCATAACATGTGCAATTCTTATCACTGTAAAATTTTCACCATCCATCAGTTAACCAGGTAACACACCCATTTGGTTATGTAATATGCTATACTCCTTTGTGACCTCCCGTGAATGGCCTATATTGAATAAGTTTAAGGTTGGTTCTTTTCTTGAAGAAACAGGCAAACTGAAGTGTTCTACTAATACTACTACTACTGCTGCTTATACTAGCACTACTACTACTACGACAACTACTACATGTACTACTACTACTAAGATAGTTATTATTATTATTATTATTATTATTATTCCATGTGTGTTTCCACATTTCAAGCACAATGCATGAAACTTATTTCAATAAATAACATTTTAGGAAGCTTTGTTAAAAATAAATCTAAATAAAAAGATATTTCATCAGATTACTTACCTACCATGCCAAATAAGCACACAGGAGACTCAGATGGGTCTGAAATTGTTTGGCTGCTTACACAGCTAAGAGCTGACAATATCACTAAGTAGGCTTATATACTAATGTAAGAACTTAACCTTATGTAAATGAGCTCCCAAAGTTTACATCATGTTGATCTGACCTATTTTACCAGTGTGAAAACAAAACAAAGACTTTCAAAGATAAACGCACAATTACTGAACTTGTACCCGATCTTGATGAGATAAGCCTATTTACAAAGTTTTTATCAAAACTGGATTAGAAATGGTCTCTTTGAGAAGTAACAAACTCAGCCAACCAAAAACAAGTTCACCTGACATTGTTTGGGCAGATTCCACTTGTTGAAGAACCTTTCATGATGTAAGCTTCTGTACCAAATTTAAGCAAAATCCAATCTAAATTCAGCCTCTAGAAAGGTAACAAGCTCAATCAATCTTATACAAGATTACCTAATTAATATTTATAGATCATAACTAATGTCATTTAATGTCTTCATGACATAAGACTATCTGACAAATCTGATCAAAATCCAATCATAAACCGAGTCAATAAAGTGGCAACAAGGTTAACCAATTGGATGCAAAATTATCTCATTAATATGCATGAAGTTTGCTCATACTCAGACTTGTCCAAGACCTTGACAGTATAAGCCCATATGAAAAAGATGATCTAAACAGAATCAGAAATGTGGTCTTCTGAGGTCAGGCAGATGTAAGATCACCTCATTAACACAGTGGATCTCACTCAGTATCAAACTTATCAGACATTGTTATGATACAAGCCCACATTCCAAGTCTGATACAAATCTGATCAGAAATATGACTTTTAAAGTGGTCACAAGCTAAGCCAATCAGATACAAGATCACCTCATTAACATGTAAGGATAGCTGTAAGATGTTCAGCCAAACAGATGCAAGATCACCTCATTAATAAGTGAGGATCTTGGTCATTATTGAACTCATCTGAGATCTTTATGATATAAGCTTATGTTCCAAATTTGATAAAAACAGACCAGAAAAACAAGTGACAATCTCAGACATTACAAAAACTTTACAAGGTCTTGATGCAATAAGCTTATATTCCTGGTTGGATCAAAATCTGACCAGACAACATGGCCTCCAGACTGGTTACAAGCAATTGTGGATAGATGGGCAGATGGACAATGGAGGGATGATGAACCTTGGGTCGTACCCTAAGCTCACTTGACCTTACAGCCTGGTGAGATAAACATTCAAGACCATAATAATAGTACACTGTGAAAATAATTGAATTTTGTCAATAAAACCATAGATATGTGCAATGGTAGAACTTTAGAGTACACTGTATTTCCTACATGTATTGTTCTTGTTGTAACAATTGTGCTATGTCTTGAATCCTTCTGATTTGTAATGCATACTTATTAAAGGGAGACAAATCCAAATTTAGACTAATTCACAATGAAAATGTTTTTCTACTTTTCTTTCTCAGTGTATCAAAGTGAATTAATAATTTGCCTGTTCAACCCACTCCCTAATTTTGTCCCTGAGATTTATTATTGAAACAAAAACTTAACAGAAGACCTATCTCTTTTTTTTTTACTGTCTAATTGAAAGAACTGATGAAATGATTTTTTCAATGAAATATGAAATATTCATGTGCATTGTAATTTACAGCGAGTAATCTAAAGAAAAGATCATGTTAATTATGGCAAGAGAAATTTAATGCCAAATATTGTACAATAAAATTATCACAGTACAGTCAAACCTATCAACAGCAGCCTCCCACAGGAAAAGTCAAATCTGTCCTTTGTACATTGGTGACCTCTGAACACAGGTTAACCTTTTTAAATTGGTTTCTGAATAAATACCATGCATCGAATATTATTATCATTATTAATATTTTTTTCCAAGATTGTTTATGTGCAGTATTCTACAAACTCATAAAATATGCATATTTCTTGTTCTCTCCAAATTTATGTTCCACACAAGATTATTGTGTCCTGCTCACTTTAATCCATCCTGTAAATTAAATCATCACTGACTTAAAATAAACACCCATCTTAGTTTGTTTTGTACACCATTACAAAACAATAATTTTGCTACTGATGGACAGCTTATATATGACTGTAAAACAGTGGACTGACTCTCTGGTCAGCTAACTTGTGTAAGTTCACTTGGAAACAGCTTTTCATGCTTTAAAAACAGTATCTAGATAAGCCAGCCACTCAACTTGCCATGATCAAAAGAGAGTTGTCTTATGTGAGAATCCTGAGATGAATAGGAAATCAAGAGTCTGTTCTTTGTGACCCATGAACCAAAACTTCAGCAGTCTTTACAAAAATGTTTTATCAACTGAATGATCCCAAAACCTAATGGAAAGGGATGCAACTTATATCTCTTCTCCAAGGCAACCTTTTCTCTTCAGAGAAAGCTTTAATTCACAATCAAACTGCTGAAGATACTGAACTATACCTTTATCAATACAATGCTTTCCCCCTGAACAAACAATTTAGTTTGCATGATTAAGTGATCAGTCTAGATACACGCAAGTGATGCAGGGAGAAACTGTTGTTTAGTAGGAAACACCTGGCTGCTGCCCATGGAAAGCAGGTGACCATTACATATGGGACATTTATATTGGAAATGTGTCAGGAGGAAAATAGAATGACTGTTGTGAACAATGAGTTGTTTGATTTGTCAATACTGAGTACTTTGATTTGTCATCACTGAGTGGTTTGCTGTCAACAGTGAGTGATTGGACTTGTCAACTGAGTGGTTTGATCTGTCAACACTGAGTTATTGTAATTTGATTTGTCAACACTGAGTGGTTTGGTCTGTCAAGACAGTGGATTAATTTGTCAACACTGAGTACTTTGATTTGTCACCACTGTGGTTTGATCTGTCAACACTGAGTGATTTGATCTGTCAAATGAGTGGTTTGATCTGTCAACACTGATTGTCATCTGATTTGTCAACACTGAGTGGTTTAGTCTGTCAAGACTGAGTACTTTGATCAGCCAACACTGAGTGGATTGATTTGTCAAACTGAGTGATTTGATCTGTCAACACTGAGTGGTTTGCTCTGCTAACATAGAGTGGTTTGATCTGTCAACAATGAATACTTGATTTATCAACAATATGGTTTGATCTGTCAACACTGAGTACTTTACTTTGTCAACAGTGAGTGGTTTGATCTGTCAACACTGAATGATTTGATCTGTCAACACTGAGTGATTTGTCAACACTGAGTGGTTTTAGGATATTAATTTGTCTCAAAAGTTTCTTGAGATGAATGAACAGACAAAATCAAGATGCCCTCTCTGTTGTGGGTATAAAAAATAACTAATTCTCCATTTACTTTGATTTTTAAGTATAACTGTAATGACAAATGTTTATTAACAAACCCTGAAAAACTGCTGTTATGTCCTGAAATTATAATCAAGTCATTTACACATTAATGCAGATTTCCCTACCAAATGTCATTTTGTCAACATCAAGTGCTTTCTGATTAACTGTGCTACAAGATTATTTAATGATTTTAATTTTAATGTGTTCTTATTAATCCTATCAATATAATGGCTTGATTCTGATGCAGATTTTTTCCATCATCTTGCATCAACATCCAGTAATCATATCATCAAATAATTTACATTTCTTCTATAGATCATATTCATCAAAAATGTCATCTTAATTCTATTCAACAAAATAAACAATGCACCACCTAATATCCAATGATCAAATTTCAGTGGTAAAAGTTACATCTGTCCTGCAAGTGCGATGAAATCAAACTCTACACCATCTGTGTTGTATTTGTACCAGATTCAATCATTTGCATTAACTGTCTATCAAAGGCACACTTGTCTGTTATATCCTAAAGGCACACTTGTCTGTTATATCCTAAAGGCACACTTGTCTGTTATATCCTAAAGGCACACTTGTCTGTTATATCCTAAAGGCACACTTGTCTGTTATATCCCTGATGAAGACATGTACCTGGGTTTATTTTTGTCGAGTGTGTGACATAATCATCCCTGATGAAGACATGTACCTAGGTTTATTTTTGTCGAGTGTGTGACATAATCATCCCTGATGAAGACATGTACCTAGGTTTATTTTTGTCGAGTGTGTGACATAATCATCCCTGATGAAGACATGTACCTAGGTTTATTTTTGTCGAGTGTGTGACATAATCATCCCTGATGAAGACATGTACCTAGGTTTATTTTTGTCAAGTGTGTGACATAATCATCCCTGATGAAGACATGTACCTAGGTTTATTTTTGTCGAGTGTGTGACATAATCATCCCTGATGAAGACATGTACCTAGGTATATTTTTGTCGAGTGTGTGACATAATCATCCCTGATGAAGACATGTACCTCATATACCTGTTTATTTTTTGTTAACTCTGTAACAGGATCATCCCTAATGAGGACTAGTATCGGTGTATATTTGAACTGATCAAATAATTTCTGTCATTAACATCTTATTGTGATTATGTTGCTGAGCTTGTCATAGCTGATGCAAGTTTCTGAGTAAGTTCACTTTCCTGTGACTTTCTTGTTTCTTTCTCTCTCTTCATGCTTAGTATATACATCCGTGAATTACATTTGTTTTTGCAATATCCATTTTCATAGATTCTGTGGCTGCTATGTACCAAGTATTTAAAAACACAATGCACAATGATCCTTCTTTGAACAATAAAAAATCCTTCTCCAACCAACAAAATAATTTTGAAATATCAAAAGAACCTCATATTTAGCAAAACTAAACAAACTGACATCCACAAATATTTTCAGTTATAATTTGGATGGCTTATAACGGATACCAGCTCGCTTTTGGATTGAAAACAAATTAGTGATCTTAATTTCCTTGTAGGCTGTTTTGCAACCCAGCTCAGTTTCCAATTTTGATGGGTATCAATATTCATTACATACCTATCTCCATTTGCAATTATTGAGTGTATTGGCTCACTCTTGCTGTTGCCTCGCATAATTCTACAACAATGTCCTGTCATAATGTTCCAGACTCGTATCCTTCCATCGGCAGAACCAGTGATCACACGCATATACATGAATTCCAAGCATAATACTTCCCTGCAGAGTAAAACAAGATTTAGGTAAAGTAAGAAACAATGTTAATGGGCATGATATAAAAGTACTAATTCTTTGTACATAATCAAGCAATAAAAATAATATTAAGAATTATTACTTACAAAATGCTGGACTATTTATTGTTTTAATAATTTATATTCACATTGTAAAGGAACAAGCAATTGAGAATCATTCAAGTACTATTTCATTTGGTGTGCATTTTCTTGCACTCCTCTTGACTGAACATATTTGCCAGAGTAAGAGCTGTTTCATAGAAAAGTATTGGAAAAAGTGTGTCACTAAGTGTCCATAAAATGTGTGTGTGTGTGTGTGTGTGTGTGTGTGTATTTGTGTGTTTGTGATTTGGATTTTTAACACAGCTTTAACAATTTTTCAGTCATATCACTACAATGTCTGTAGTGTGACATTTTATACTGATGTCCAGTACTGAGGCATCATGCCACACAAATGTAGCATCATGTCCCACGGAGTCACATTATCTTGCTACCAAGCCGACCAGTCCTAACACTAACCTCTTAATGCTGAGTGCCAAGTCAGGCAGCTGCTAGTACCATTTTTATAAGTCTTTGATAGGATTCGGCCTGGGTTTGAACCCATAAACTCCCTAATCTGAGGCAGATGTTCTAACCACTTAGGCCACTGGAGTGGTCTGACCATAAAATAACAGCTGAACCAGTTTTTAAAAATTCATTAAATCTACATAAGCTGAATATCAAAGACTCCATTTTAAAAAATGCACAAACAAAAGAATATGTTGGAATATGAATGTTTTCTGTTTGACTGAGTACTGAGATCATATTGGTTTCTGCGACATAAAGTCTGCATGGCTGATCTATGGCAGGTTGTAAATCACTAAAGATTTCCCAAGTTTGCATATTCTCTTCATTGACTTTATCGTCTTCTTTCACAGAACTATTATTGCAATTGTTAAAACTATATAAAAGATTCTTAATTTTAATTATTTAACAAGAGACTGAAGTTGCAACCCTGTCATTTTACATCCTGTCTCTGTAAGATTTCATATTACTGTGATACATAGATAAAAAGTTACAATATATCAAAGTCATAATTTAAAGTGACATCATATCGAAGTCATAATTTAAAGTGACATCATATCAAAGTCATAATTTAAACTGATATCATATCAAAGTCATAATTTAAACTGATATCATATCAAAGTCATAATTTAAACTGATATCATATCAAAGTCATAATTTAAAGTGACATCATATCAAAGTCATAATTTAAAGTGACATCATATCGAAGTCATAATTTAAACTGATATCATACCAAAGTCATAATTTAAACTGATATCATATCAAAGTCATAATTTAAAGTGACATCATATCGAAGTCATAATTTAAAGTGACATCATATCAAAGTCATAATTTAAACTGATATCATATCAAAGTCATAATTTAAACTGATATCATATCAAAGTCATAATTTAAAGTGACATCATATCAAAGTCATAATTTAAAGTGACATCATATCAAAGTCATAATTTAAAGTGACATCATATCAAAGTCATAATTTAAAGTGATATCATATCAAAGTCATAATTTAAAGTGACATCATATCAAAGTCATAATTTAAAGTGACATCATATCAAAGTCATAATTTAAAGTGACATCATATCAAAGTCATAATTTAAAGTGATATCATATCAAAGTCATAATTTAAAGTGATATCATATCAAAGTCATAATTTAAAGTGACATCATATCAAAGTCATAATTTAAAGTGACATCATACTGAAGTCATAATTTAAAGTGACATCGTATTGAATTCATAATATAAAGTGAAATCATATCAAAGATATAATGTAAAGTAACATGACATTAAAGTCAAAATGTAAAGTGACAAATCAAAGTCATAATTTAAAGCGACATCATATCAAAGTCATAATTTAAAGTGACATCATATCAAAGTCATAATTTAAAGTGATATCATATCAAAGTCATAATTTAAAGTGACATCATATCAAAGTCATAATTTAAATTGACATCATACTGAAGTCATAATTTAAAGTGACATCGTATTGAAGTCATAATTTAAAGTGACATTTTATTGAATTCATAATATAAAGTGAAATCATATCAAAGATATAATGTAAAGTAACATGACATCAAAGTCAAAATGTAAAGTGACAAATCAAAGTCATAATTTAAAGCAACATCATATCAAAGTCATAATTTAAAGTGACATCATATCAAAGTCATAATTTAAAGTGATATCATACTGAAGTAATAATTTAAAGTTACATCATATCGAAGATATAATGAAAAGTGACATCACATCAAAGTCATAATGTAAAGTGAGACGATACTGAAGTCATAATGTAATTATCCTGTCATTTCAAGCTGTGCAATGTTTCCTAAGTTCACAGAAATAATATCTAACAAATCAAACCCTGAAAAATAATAAAGCTTTTCAGCTTTTCAAGGGCTCCATCAAAACTGAGCATGAAACAGAATCATCTACTCTAATGTAATGAGCATTTTTGTACTGCATGTGGTTTAACTTCCAACTTTCAAAGTAACACGTCAAATTCTTACAGTACTGACACTTTAAAGCTGAAAAACAATGACAAACATTATCAGATGCTACACAGATTTCTTGGACAGGGGTATAAAACTAATTATTTGATTTCTTACCCATCACATTTTATGTAGCATGGCTTACGATTTTCTCATGCTGAACAACTTTGTCCATTTAATGTGAATACATCCTCCTAAAGAGTGGAGAACTGTCAATGAGACACAGTCTACTCATGCACTTCATATGCCCATGCACAGAACATTCATCTTTTTCAGAGGTGACAATTATGCAAGAACATCAAATGGGGTGGGGTAAGGCATTCAGAAACAGCGACGGATAAGTATTACATAATTAAAAATAGTTTTACCTCAAACACAAACTACATTTTAACAGCAGCAATACATAACCTGCCACTATTATGTAGATAAATTTGTTTAAGATGTGCATTTAATTGTGCATCTAGAAATGGCCAGATTCCAGATTTCAACTGACCATAATTTACAAAATACACAATGATTTTGCCATTAGCATTTTGAACAAGTAAGGTAGCTTGGGTGAGTGCTCCAAGGGTCCATCTTGTGACTACACTTCCCCACAGACTGTCCTGACATTGTTCTATGAAATAAAATTTCCAGGAAGAAAACAATGAATAACAACAATATATTATAACATGGCACACCTGAATTCACCTGTTGTTTATACATTGTGTGCTACATACACTATAGGGTTATGATTCTATGGCCTTAAAGCAAGTAACAGAAAAGAGCAAAGAAATCAACAAGTTAAGTAAAATTCAACAAATAATTTATTTCCCAAGAATACAAAGTGAAAATTTAAAAAGATCTTGCAGTATTGTGAATTAAATACCAAACAGTCTTGAAAGATCTATCACAAGACCAAATGTATTCAGTGTGATAAATTAATTCCAGTGGTGTTCCAAATAAATACTAATCTTGAATGTGCTGATGTGCCAATAGTCTTGAACATGCTTATGTGCTAACAGTTTCAATGTATCACAACGATATAATTCAGAATGTCCTTGCATGAATTCAAAATAATTTCAAAATAGTGACTTAGCCCTAAAGTCAATAAGCACTTTGTAATTCCAATGAATAATTTAAATAAATAAATCCTCTCAAATTAAAACTGAACACAACAATAAGACTGATTCCACTTCAGATGTTAAGATAGGAATAAGTAATTCTGATGTAAATAACTTTATATACCTCTCCATTTGATATATGTCACAATTACTATTTTCTGAAAATACACTGTCATCTTAATGGAAAATTACTTCAAATTGTAAAAAAACTCAGGTCTGTTTACTTAAACTTTAGCAAATCAACCTGACAAATATCAGGTAGACCATGAATTTCTGAGAGGAAAACCAATGTCCTGAACTCAAGTGCTAGTAAACATGTTTACACAAATTATCTTAAAGTTTATTCATGGACAAAAGTTAGCTATGTTGAAGGCAGTGTGATATTGCTAAAAATTTCAGACTCTTAAGATATTTATGCTCTGAGCAAGGAAAATTACTAATGATCATGCAATTCTTGTATTCTGTCAAAAACGGATTTTACATCAATGAAGAAAGTGTTCACAATAGCCAAATCCATGAAATCTATGCAAAACATATTGTTAATTGCATCAAAAATAATAGTCACTAAGAACGTTTGCTATTAAATATTCTTTCAACAATTTTTACTACCGCAATCAGCTATGTGCAATCAAAGGGAAGTAGCTCTTAGAAGCTTGAAATAATTTAAAATTTATTGTATGTAAAGCTTCATCAAACTGACTGAAAGCTGATCACAAGGTATTAACTATTCTATTGTACATACACTATCAACCTAATTTATGATGGGGACTGGTCCATATCAGCCAATAAGATCACATCACTCATGTCACTCTGAAGGATATACATAGATAAGGAAAGAATATAGTAACCAGTCCATTACAAACAGTGACTGGTCCATATCAGAGGATGACATCCCATGATGCACATCATGTTGCAGGATATACAGAGTGAATGAATGCTTATAGGGACTAGTCCACATCAGCCAATAACATCACACCACTCAGGTCACTCTGAAGGGCATAGAGAGTGAAGGAAGGAATATGGTAACCAGTCCATAACAAACACTGACTGGTCCATATCAGAGGATGATATCCCATGATGCACAGCATGTTGTAGGATATAGAGTGAATAAAGGATTATATGGACTGGTCCATATCAGCAGGTGATGTTATGTACAGCATGTTGCAGGACATACATCATGAATGAAGAAAAAGACCATTCAATGCAATAAAAGCAATAGGTACTTATGAATTGTATACTGACTGCTCTAGGGCTGGTCCTGGCTCTAGCCACATCAATCAAGTCATTCAGAGCCTATCCCTCAAGCAGTCCATATGCAGTGATTTTGTCCTTGTCATAAATACAAACAAAATCAGTGAATACACATCTCTTAATTGATCCAGAACATTTTTGTGACTACAAAACACATCTGCAAAATGTAACATTAGCACAGGTCTAATTTTAATGAACATTTTTTTACTTGGGATGTTTGAGAGCTGTAAGGCATCTGTTAAAGTCTCCCTGAGTACTCCACACCAGGGCATAACCATCCCTGCTCCCAGTGATGATATGCCATCGGTCAAACTGTATGGCATTGACAGCATCCATATGTCCATTGAGTGACTGAAAAAGAAAACCATTAAAATAACTAAACTTCTTGTAAAAGGTAACTTACCAGCTGACAAACAAATTTACAAGACATTTTCTTTTAGGTCCACTTTGTTGTTTATTTTTAATACCTCCAATACAATAGCATGTTTGTTGCAGTCTGTCCATACAAATATCCCTTCTCCATTTTTGCAAGACAGCACAAGACAATTAAATTTGGAGCCATCAAATTTTGTACACTTTATCATGGTTAAAAGTATATTATTTGATTAAATTTTCAGGCAAGTATAGCAATTTTAAATTATTTATTTTAACATTTATATACTTTATGGATTTGGACTATTTTGACAAAAACTGTTAGCACCATTATGCAAAAACAACTTTAGGCAGACAAATAAAGTTTCATAGGCATTTTTATATTCATAACAAGATGGCCTAATTAGATTTTCAGGCAATAACACATTTTAAAACTTGTTGAATTTGAACCTTATCGACAAAAACTTTGCTAGCACTATTAAGCAAAAATAACTTAAGGCTAAGAAATGATAATTTGATAGGCATGTTTCCTTTCATATATAGATTCACCTAATTAGATGTCCAGGTCATGTTTAAAAGTTGTTTTACAAATTTGTGAACATGTTAGATTTAGAGCATGTTGACCTAAAGACCTTGTTATCATCTTCAATTAGCACACATAAATTGTTTTTCAAAGAATCATACATGTAAATCAAAAATCCACTGCTTGGGTGCAATTTACATCCACTGAATTCCTGAAATTATTCCCTAAAATTAGTAAAGAGCTAGACTGCTCAAAATTACTGACTGCAATAGCTCCCTTGTCTTAGACATGGTCTAGTGTTCAACATGGCATCTTTCTATAAGATAAACATCCATTACTGTAAAAGTGTTGATGAAACAGTCATTTCAACTTGTGAAGAAAAAAAAATTTGAAATGGAGCAATTGTTTTCTTTCCTGTAAAGTTCAACGATGAAAGTAGCAGACAATTTTGAACAATTTAAAAGCTGTGTCCAACTGGGAATGACTATTAAAGCTTGTAAGTATTGCCCATTTTAAATTTATTTCCAAGCACATTTATAGGATCCAAATCATCACTAATCTTTTTTAAACTCTGAAAAAGGATGTAAACATTGATTTCAGCAAAGTATCAGTCTCACCTTTACTTTGAAAAAATGTGAAAGAGAAAAACATTGAGAAAAAAAGTTTCTTTTTATAGTATACAGGAATTAAATTGAAAGCACCTTTCTATTGTTTTTATTCTAACATTTGCTTTAACAATGAAATATGAAGAAATAAATGCAACACATATCAAACATCAAAGTAGCAGTAATGCACCTTGTGTGAGCCCAGGGTCATTTTTCCCAGGCCCTGGGACATTTTTCTCTTCAGCAATCTAACCAATGACCCCATAAATTTTAAAATCCACAGCCATGGTACAACACTGCATGGTAAAAGATCATGTTAGGAGATAAAAGGTAACATTTAATGGGGGTTTCCCTTATTTACCATTTCTGTTCACTATAGTGTATTTTGCAAAAGAGTTCTTTGGCAATAAATTTTTACCCAAAATAGGTATTGGGACATCTATTTTCTTTCTGTGACTAAAATGATGCATGGGTTAGAAAGTACCTGTACATCCTTAACAAGCTCAGACTGTGCTAAATTAAGTGCAATAAAATGCATTGTATTTTTTTTTATTTGAAACTTTTATAATTCTTTTCTTATGTAAGCTATTGATAACTAAGCTGAATGTAAGTGTCACATCAGTCATTTGAATTATAAAACTTCCACAAGATTACAGTTCTGCACATAATCTATCGCATATCACCTTTGCTATAGCTCCACTTAACTGAGTTATATGTTCCCTAATAAGTCAATTCTATGAACGTATCAGTGAGAAGGAATTCCTCCTCCAACTTCCAGAAATGCATCAAGGGGAGGTAATGTGTGTTCCAACTTTAGTGAGAGTAATGGTAACACTTGTAAATGATTTAATTAGTAAACTATGCAACGTAATTTTACAAGAACAATGAATTTGAGCTAAAACAATTCAAATAAATAGAGGCAAACTTGACCCTCCATACCTGACTTGTAAGTAAAACCATTTGAGGGTAAACAAAGTCAAATTTTATATGCATGATTGTGTGTATAAAAAGACGACTGTACATAATTTGTATGCCATTGCAGTAATTTTTTTTTTAAATTCAACATTTTTAGGATGATAGTTGTTCTACAAGTACACTTCTAATTTTTAAAGATAGATGTCCTTCAATAACAGTTGTACAGTCACAGGAACAATGCTTAACTTTAGAGAAATTCCTTTTTTGGGTAAGGGGGATTTGTAGCAGCTGAAGAATGACTGCATGTAGTCTTTAATACTAATGAAAAACTTATCTATAAAGGACACTCAGGGCATCACATAACTGCATCCCTTATGGGTATGTGTCCTTATCCAGAAATGAAATATATACCATTAAGTCTTGAGAGATCTTGAAAGACCATAAGTCTTGAGAGACCATAAGTCTTGAGAGATCTTGAGACCATACGTCTTGAGAGATCTTGAGAGACCATAAGTCTTGAGACAGTTTGAGAGACCATAAGTCTTGAGAGATCTTGAGAGACCATACCTCTTGAAAGACCATGAGTCTTGAGACAGTTTGAGAGACCATAAGTCTTGAGAGATCTTGAGAGACCATACCTATTGAGAGATCTTGAGAGACCAGATTCTCAGTGTATGGATTTATTGATTTTATAGTATTATGACCTGTCATGAATGACCATTTGTCTTGACAGACCAAGATTTTTGGGCAGAAGTACTCGTCTTTTATACTTTTTTAACATACATGTCTGTGGTTTAAAAAAAATTACTTTATCAAATTTGCTGAAATAAACTTACATATGCAGGTTAACATGCAGGTTTGAATAGAAAACAACATAAAATTTGTGTTTGGAAAGTGATAAAGTATTCATAACAATGTCCCTATTGTTTAAAACTCAAATAATTGTTAAACTTTGATACCTTCTAAATATGCATGTATTGTGAATTATATAAGCTTCATGATTATTGTTACAATATCTTGGAATAAATTAAATACAGAGAAAGATGTATATTGTAGCTTGAGACCACTCTGTAAAATTATTATCTACAATAAACAAAAAAGGAATTAGATCTATTATTTCTAAATTAATTTCAGCATCTTTTTGCTGTTTTTACATTTATTTAAGCATTTCCAAGCATTGTTTGCTTTCCAAATTTTTAATGGGTGGTGGTGGTGGTGGTGGCGGTGGTGGTAGTGGAGGAGGGAAGGGCAGAATCTCACAATTATATCATAATGCAGTGCTATATATTCTCATTCATAAGTTGGGTCCAGCTGCAAACAACATAGTTCCTGATTTATCATCGTATAATGCATCAGCCAATTAGTGTCTTATGTTGTTTAATTGATTACTCCAAACTAACTGCATTCACTCAGATCTGCAAGTGCAATACGTGACAGCAAATCTGGGTGTATGCAAGTTCACTTGAATCTGACTTTCAAGTGAGTATATACAGTAGATAAACTCTATTATAAAGTAGTTGTTGTTGTTGTTGTTGTAGGGTTTAACGCCATTTTTTGGCACAAGATAGGCTATACATGGCGGCCAGTATAAATGTTGGAGGAAGAACCCGGGAAAACCCCAGAAAGAACCACCGACCCACGAGAAGCTACTGGGAAGCTTTCTCACGTACCCACATTGGCCGAGTCTGAGACTCGAACCCACGCAGACAGAGGTGAGATGGCTGTGATCTGTAACGGTGAGCGCTTTAGACCACTCGGCCACCCAGGGCCCTTGTGATAAAATATATACAGTAGATAAACTTTATTATAAAAGAAATGGATAGGGGGGAGTGCTTTTAAAAGTTGTTGTACATCAGCAGAGGTCCTTAACAAAAAGGTCTTCACATTATTTCCTTGTATTTTTTTAATTATATTTCCAATCATTTATGTTACCATACATACTAACTTATAAGTCAAGTCCAACCACAAAGGGCCTAGTTATTACAGCATCTGCCTCAGATGCAGGAGGTTGTGAATTTGAATCCCGGCTGAGTCATACCAAAGACTTATAAAAATGGTATTAACAGCTGCCTCGCTAGGTGCTCAGCATTAAGAGGTTAGTGTTGGGATTGGTCAACCTGGTATCAGAATAATGACATGTCTGTGGCATGATCCCCCAGTGCTAGACATCATTATAAATACTATAAACTGTCACACTGCATACATGGTAGGGATATGATTAAAAAATTGTTAAAGCTACATTAAAAATCCAAATCTCTCACACACACACACACACACACACACACACACACACACACACACACACACACACACACACACCCACACCCACACACACACACACACACACACACCCACACACACACACACACACACACACACACACACACACACACACACACACACACACACACACACACTGACCCAGATCTGCCATCACATAATGGGTGAGAAATTACCTTTATCAGATCACCTGATTTGACATCCCACACCTTGACGCGCCCACCTTCACAACCTGAGATACACAGTTCAGAGTTCATTGCCACAGCTAACACAGGATAGCGATGCCGAAATGTCCTTTGACACTTGCCTGTCTGCATGTTCCATACTGTACAGCAAAAATTACACTTTGTAAGATGAGCAAAGAAAATTATAATCGAACTGTATTCATAAATGGCTGTTTTTGTCCAGATGCTACCTGGCAATTAGTCACCTGTGTATATTCATTTATTCCTTTATTCTCCTATCCATCTTTAATGTTTATTAATCAACTGAATTATTAGCTACAGTGACTGATTATCAATAGGTTGGCTGAATAATTCATTCAATAAACAGCTGATTGGTGGATTGGTGGAATATTTTATATAAAGATTTTTACAAAAGTAGTAAAATTCAGAACTAATGTTATGTAAAACATGACAGAAATTGAAGATCAAATGATTGATTACAGAGGTTGTGTGCATGTAATAGTTATCTTCCATTTAGCTCTCTATCAACTGTGCTATCAGAGATGATATCTATACCATTTCAACAACATATACCTGTCTACTTTAATTCTTCATTCATACTATACTCCATAAGACACCCTCCTATGTTTATGTCTAAAACTTAAAATGTTGACACAGACTTTGCTATCAAATGTCACAGTGCAGAGATATGCACAACTTCACCATATGCCATAGTCACAAGTTGAGTGCGTACTCAAACAAAATTTGTGATATTAAGTCACGAACAAACTGACCAACATACACAAGATTTAAAAATATACTTTTCCTTCCCTTATATATTTTATCAAATATGCAGAGGTATTTTATAAAATTCAACAAATATGATATATTCCAAAAGAAAAAAATATCTGAGTTTGGTCTTGTGTGCTCAGGTCCAAGAGTTTTTTGAATACTCCATCCAAGCCATGTATTCTCAAATTTCAACTCAAGCTTAAAAACCCTACATTAGGATATGGCACTAGCAGTAAATCTGCATGATCAAAATATTGCATCCAGCAGAGGAAATGAAATTAAGAACATCCTTAAAGCATTGCAGGATGGGGTATTTTCTCTTGGAAGCACACACTCCAATATCAGCATTTTTCCAAAATAATAAAGCACATAAACTATTTTTTTCTATAATAAACTCAACATACCAGAATAACATCAACTATCAAATCTGTTCGCAAAGTAATTATTTGGAAATGCCAATCATAGAAGGAATACACCAGATTTATTGTCCTGCAATTAGAATTCAAAGTACTCTCTGAACTGGTTGCCATTTCTGTGCCAGAATCCATCGAAAATCTTTGTACACTCTAATCATTTCACATAATGGACTTAATCCAGTTATGGATATCATCTCTTTAAGTGGTCATTGTATTAGAAAATACTAAGTGAAATTTCTATGCAATTTATTTCTGAACTGGCATTATGGTTTTCTATCATCTTTACCAAAAAAATGGATAAACTCATCTCACACGTATTATAGTTAAATGCAATTAAAATTAAGGAATGCCACATTTTTCCAACTCTTAGCTTCAGCTACAGTCTCTTGTGAGAAAAATTCTAAGAATAAGGGGCTGGCCAGGGGTTAACCCTGCAGGATTTCATCCATTTTATTATCTGAACCAACACATTCTTCCACTTTACAAATAGGGCCACAAGTCATAGCCAACAAAAGATGCACCATTTCCTATACAAATGTAGGACATCTTTGCACCATTGATATAATTTGGATCGACAGAAGGGGGAAAAGCATGTGGATGAAATCAATTCTAGATACTAGATATACAACACCCTTCTCAGTATTCACCAAGATTACTTGCAAACCCACATATAACATGGTAAGATTTGTGAATCACAATTTTTTAAGCTGGCAAAAAAAGACAAATAGCTGTAAGAAAACAAAGTAAAACTCTGTTTTGTAAAGTCTTAACGTACTGAACATCCAATACTCGCATATTTAAAATGCTAAAATGTCTGATTATCCTTTGATATTAATATGGAATAATAAAGGAAATATTTGAACATTTTAGCATATAATGCTTATACTGACACAAGTCTGCCTAGCCTCATTTGTAAAGACGAAAGCATCGAGATAATTATATAATCAAAAAGCAGTTGCAATAACTCGACTTATTCAATGGCTAAGCCAGTTTTATTCTGACAACTGTTGAGAACTTAATGATCCTTTGACATGACAACACAAGCCAATTTAACACTCACATCTGGAAGGAAGGTCAGCCTAATTTCTTGATAAAAATCAATACACCAATGGCAATCCATGCTTTTGCCTCTGGGTAAGCTGTTGATAATTTTCACAATTTGCACTGATACATTGGAAACTTAGTTCCAAATAAAACATGCCTATATTTTGTAATTTAGTTTGTTTTATCTAGATGAAGTTTTTCATGACCATGCTACTGCTCTGTGCTGACTATGTCTACTTGTGTGTACAACATGGAGTACTGTTTTGTGCTACTCAATAAGTATATACTGACATTGAACCACTGTAAATATACTGATGAGCTTGGCTACAGTGGTTTAGTGCTCAATTTCATTTGTAACTGCTTAGGATTAGTACCTGTTCCTCATACTGAAAGGGAGAATACTCCAATTTTATTGATTGATGGATATGGGAGTACTGCATGTCTTTCTTGATGCATGGATTTGAGAGTACTGCATATCTTTATTGATGCATGGATATGGGAGTACTGCATGTCTTTATTGACGCATGGATATGGGAGTACTGTATGTCTTGATTGATGCACTGATATGTAGTACTGCATGTCTTTATTGATACATGGATATGGGAGTACTGTATGTCTTTACTGATGCATGGAATTGGGAGTACTGTATGTCTTTAATGATGCATGGATATGGGAGTACTGCATGTCTTCATTGATGCATGGATATTGGAGTACTGTATGTCTTGATTGATTCATGTATATGGGACTACTGCATGTCTTTATTGATCCATGGATATGGGAGTACTGTATGTCTTCATTGATGCATGGATATGTAGTACTGCATGTCTTTATTGATGCATGGATATGTAGTACT
This sequence comes from Megalonaias nervosa, assembly GCA_016617855.1. Lineage (NCBI taxonomy): Eukaryota > Metazoa > Mollusca > Bivalvia > Unionida > Unionidae > Megalonaias > Megalonaias nervosa. The sequence goes on along the minus strand of JAECUM010093539.1, from coordinate 19,932 downwards.
GCATATCTTTATTGATGCATGGATATGGGAGTACTGCATGTCTTTATTGATGCACAGGTATGGGAATACATGTCTTTACTGATGCATAGATATGGGAGTATTGCATGTCTTTAATGATGCATGGATATGGGAGTACTGCATGTCTTTACTGATGCGTAGATATGGGAGTACTGCTTGATTGCCTTTATTGATGCACTGATATGGTTATACTGCATGTCTTTATTTATTCATGGATATGGGAGTACTGCATTTCTTTATTGAAGAATGTATATGGGAGTACTGCATATCTTTATTGATGCATGGATATGGGAGTGCTGCATGTCTTTATTGATTCATGGATATGGGAGTACAGCATGTCTTTATTGATTCATGGATATGGGAGTACTGCTTGTCAACTTGATTTATATTAAAAGTCTGTCATTTTATTCGACTTTAATTTGACTTCTTGAAATTTGATATCCATTCATATTAAAATCCATTATGATTATAATTCTCAGTTATCAAAGAATGTTTCTAGCACTACTCCCCCTCCCAACAGCTAACAAAATTTGTGCATCCCTCGTTATCTCATATCCATACTCAATATGTAGTTGATATTTATGGACCCAATTACTTGCAGGTTATCAAGGAGGAGGTGTATATATCATCCCTTTCTTCGGCTAAATGTAACTTGTTACCTTTACTAGAGCTATCTTTTGACCCTGACACCATCATATCACCATAAACTCGGATGGTTAGCACTGTATCTCGATGGCCTCTGAAAATTTTCAAACACTGTCCAGTCTTTATATTCCAGCATCTGAAGAAAACAATATACAGTAAAATTATATATTAAATTATCAACTTTGTATTTTCTACCATATTACTTCAGCTTTGATAGCTGTGAGAATCTCAGAATGGTCTATCACTTATGTTCCCACCCTTTTTATCAAGTTAAAGTGACCAAAGGGAAGATATACAGTTTTTGGCTATGACAGGGTCATGGATGCATCCTCTCACTTCTGAAAACACATAATAAAACAAAATTCCATAACCATCAACATGTATGCATTTACAAAGGCATCTGAAAATGGAGAAACCAAACCATTAATACAAATGGCTCGGCCAAGCAAATCTTCATATAATAATGCAATTTAGCATCACACTAACTCCCCTCCCTAACCTCATTTAGTGTCATACCATCTCCATTCCCTAACCCCATTTAGAGTCACAACAACTCCTATCCTTAACCTCATTTAGAGTCACACAAACTCCCCTCCTTAACCCCATTTTGAGTCACACAAACTTCCCTCCTTAATTCCATTTAGAGTCAAAACAACTCCACTCCCTGCAAGATGTGAAAATCCTGAAACCTGTAAGCTTCAACTCCACAAAGAACCTACATGTATACTAAACAATGATAATGTCATGTACAAGATCGTAAGAATAGTATTCTATATACAGTAAAAACCTGTCTTATGAGAGCAGGTTCTCCATGTACAGATATATTGATTATATAGTCTTATCATCATGTACAGATATATTGATTATATAGTCTTATCATCATGTACAGATATATTGATTATATAGTCTTATCATCTGTCATAAGAGATCACATGTCATGAGAGACCATTATGTTTTTAGCAGAAGTAATGGTCTTTCAAGACAGGTTCCACTGTATTAATTTGGCTGAAGTGGTGGTCTCTCAAGACAGGTTCCACTGCATTATTTTCATGAATAGGAATGTCGATAATGACATTTCCAGTTTTCCACAAAATTACTATGAACATTTCCAAAAAATGAACAAAAACAGTGATGTATGAAAAATACAACAATACATCCAGTGTTTCCAGTTTGTAATTAAATACTATATATAAAGACTCAAAAATGATTTACTTATATTTTAAAAGTATCTTCTGACATAACCTCTAAAATTTACATTAACTTATTAGGGTTGCTATGTTCATAAATACAAGGTATTATATAATTGCATGGTATTGTGTCATAGTCATATAAAAAAAGACTTTGTTTGATACATACTGAAAAAAGTATACTATGAGCATATTACCCAATATTGTTGCCTGGTGAACTGAATTCAATATGCACATACATATCACTAGATATTGTTTTAGTACATATGTGTGATATTACAGTTATTTCCAGTGGTGCATAACAGAGTACTTTTTCACTGTACTGGTACTTCAGTAGTTTCTGTAAGTAAGGAACGTATGGAAATTCCCAAGTAATCTTGTTACAAAATTAATGATATTAAAAGCATGTTTTCATTTTTCATGACAATATAGTTCCAAAAATTATTATTTTCTTTAAAATTATGTGCTGTTTTTGTCACAAATTCATTTAGAATATTAAAAACATAATTATATTTATGAACTGTTAGTCATGTCTGATGTATGTCAAATAGGCCAACATGGCAGCTGAATGGGATTGTGTGAAACACATCTGGGCCAAACCCAACTTTTGGAAATCTTTTGGATTAAAAAAGACAAAATATGTCATTTAGTTTCATTATTTACTAGTGTATGTTAATGTGCCATGTACATGTATGTTAATGTGCTATGTACATGTATGTTATTGTGCTATGTACATGTATTTACTTGTAAAGTTAAATATCATCTTAGGACTTTCAGAAGCAGTTTTTTTCTATTTGAATTTTATATCATTTCTCCAGTCCACTAAATATTTTCTCATTTGTTGCATCAGTGTATTAATGTTTACTAGCTCACCCTAATAAACATCTTGTCCCAGGTGTTGGCATCCCACTCAAAGTTTCCCTGCCTATCATATCAATAGTGTTGCTAGTAAATTGTAGGCTTCAGTGTCAATACCTACTATTTCAACAAGTTTTGTAATGTCAGTACAATGTCTTTTACAGGTTGACAGCTATAGTGTAAGCTTAATCATCCCCCTTTTGGTACAGTTTTAAGATAACAACTTGTACAACAGTTACCATACACATAGTAAATTCATCTACTGCAATTATAAGGTACTGATCATTTAATTTTTTTGGGGGGATCTAGGATTAGATTTCCTTTTGAGCTGAGTTAGTTTATTTCTTTATCTCAAGATATCCCATGCCTCTGCCTCAGAAAATTAAATTGTTGGCCCCTAATATAATTGTGGTATACCATGGTATGTATCACTTGATTTTCAATAATACCTCGGAATACCGCAGCAAAAATTTCTTCTTGGTATCCAGCTCTACATTCCTGTAATTTTGATTTTTATTTATGTAAATCTTGAGAATTTTCTCTTTAGAAAACAAAATGTAAATTTTGTTTACACAATATTTTCTCTTCAGAAAACAAAATGTAAATTTTGTTTACACAATATAACAATTTCATTTGACCGGATGAGCTTTAAAAAAAACACACAATACATACTCCATGTACTCACATATAAGTCTGGTCCAACTGCAAACAACATTGACCCAGATTCAATATAACATAACATGTCAGTAGATCAGGATCTATTTTCTTTGTTATAATAACTGCATTAAACAAACTGCATAGACCCAGATCTGCCAGTGCATTATGTGATGGCAGATTTAGGTCTATGCATTGTGCAGTTGGACCCAACTTATAAGTGAGTATAGACTGTACACAATATAATGTTTCTATAAATTTGTGTGATGTTAATTTTTTTAATCTCTTACAAGCAGGCCTCATGCATAGGAAAAATAATAATACAACTGATTCTCTGTATATGTGTATCTAAACAGATTTATGTAAAGACTCAAAGTGGATTGAGGTATGAAGCTCTGGTGAATATCTAAAGATTGATTCAACCTAGGAGCAAAGTGGATTGAGGTATGAAGCTCTGGTGAATATCTAAAGATTGATTCAACCTAGGAGCAAAGTGGATTGAGGTATGAAGCTCTGGTGAATATCTAAAGATTGATTCAACCTAGGAGCAAAGTGGATTGAGGTATGAAGCTCTGGTGAATATCTAAAGATTGATTCAACCTAGGAGCAAAGTGGATTGAGGTATGAAGCTCTGGTGAATATCTAAAGATTGATTCAACCTAGGAGCAAAGTGGATTGAGGTATGAAGCTCTGGTGAATATCTAAAGATTGATTCAACCTAGGAGCAAAGTGGATTGAGGTATGAAGCTCTGGTGAATATCTAAAGATTGATTCAACCTAAGAGCAAAGTGGATTGAGGTATGGAGTTCTGTTGAATATGATGTGCTCATGAAACATGAATGTCCTGACGCTTATGGTCATATGATGTTTAAGTAAGTTACCAAGACTAATCCAATCAAAGTTGAATGATTCATACACAAAACACAGATCAAAGTGACCTAATTTTGAAATGGGTTGTACTGTATTCAGCCACATACATCCAAACAAAGTTACATCACTCTATATGTGGCCTAAATGCCGGAAAAATTGAACCAATTGCAAAACTCAGGTTACAAAAGTGTCAGTATACATACTGGTCACAGTGACTTACTTCTAATATAGTGTGTTGTACTCACCATGACACAGTTACACAGACAAACACATATACAATGTATGAGAGACACAAATGACATAGAAGAATTTTATCTCAATATTCAGTTCTCTAAGACAGATGCATTTCATAAGGAAAATGAAATTAAGACATAATGCAGTAGAGCTGTCTAGATATAGCACCAATTGGTTGAGAAAAAATATGGTCTTACAAGATGAGTGACCTAGCAAAAGAGGTTATCACAGTATAAAAAGCCCCAAGAAAACTGATCCATCTGGGTGCATGACACACTTAGATTTTTGGTCAAAATGTTCTCTCTCTATCTCCAGAATAGGCTGAAGTGGTGGGGAAACAGTATAAGGTAAATATTTTGAATGTTTAAAGCAGTTGCTTAAAAGAACAATTTTACTTTCACATTTGACATCAATATTACTAAAAACAAACAAACAATACTTATTAAACTATACCAAATATACTCACCTACAAGTTGAGTCCAACATCAAACAAAGTAGACCCTGATCTAAAGGTCTAGGTCTGTGCAGTTTGCAGCTCGACCGAACTGATAAGTGAGCATATATGGTAGATTACTATTGAAAACTTGGAACAGGTGTTGAGATAAAAATCCTGATTTCTTCCATTTACTGGATGAAAGGTGAAATAAACTTGTTTATCTCTACTGGCAATCAGCCTATATTCCATCAAAGTGTAATCATTTGCTCTTGATTGGGCTACATATACACAGAGTGCCACTGATTTCTCTGAGCTTTCTTTATATGTGCATTTTTTGACAGCAAGAATGCAAAATAACTGCAGAAAAGTAATCTTTAAAATGACACAAAGGTTGAAAAAAGTATAAAAATACTATGCCGAGAAAACTATTTTACAAACAGACAAGATTTGATATAATTTTACTCAGAATACAAAAAAATCCTTCATGGCAAAGAAAAGGGGAAGGGGCAAAGATGTAAACTCAAGAAAGATGATATCAGCTTCACTTTTTTGTGAATATCAGGGTGAAATGATGGGCAACTATTTCACCAGAATTTTACCCAAGCATAAGCCCAGTCCATTAAAAATTTGGTCAAATAAGACAGGTGGTCTCTCATGTATTACAATTTGGTCAGATAAGATAGATGGTCTCTCATGCATTACAAATTAGGTCAAATAAAACAGATGGTCATTCATGCATTTAAAATTTGATCAAACAGGACAGATGGTCTTTCATGCATTAAAAACATGGTCAAATAAAATGGATGGTCTCTCAAGCAATACAAATTTGGTCAATAAGACAGATGGTCTCTCAAGCATTAAACATCTGGTAAAAAAAGACAGATGGTCTGTTGTTTCACTGTATCTAGCTATAGCCAGGTCTGAAAGACTAAATTTTATTAAAACTGGTATATGTTGATGGATACTGTAGTCATTTTAGGTCAAGATCAGGCAAGTGCAGTTTTCTTTTCAACAAAATGCAAACACTAAACTGAGGAGGAAAATTGCACCATTTCCTTCTTTAAATTCTGCAAGGATATTCCTGGTATAGCAATTAGGGCTTTGATGACTGACCAAAATGGCATCACCACATTACTGCACTAGGTGGCAAATTATATGGGAACAGTGAATGGCAGTGATAAACAAATTTCCAAATTTCAAAAATGAGGAACACTTTCTCAAATCTTTGTTCAAATTACCTGCTAAAGATTTTTAAGCATTATTTCAATCCATGGCGAACTGAAAAATATTATTAGTGTTGCTAAATTCAAGCAGATGCCTCTCCATTTACACTAAATAACTGTATTTCTGCCACCTGGACATTGTTCTAAATGACTGGTCATGTGACCATTTTAAATAAGCATGAAAGAGCCAATACTATGAAGATTACACATTAAGTGTCGCTACTTGCTTATAAGTTGAGTCCCAATGCAAACTGCACAGACCTAAATCTGTCATCACATAATGCAGATATGGGTCTATGCAGTATTGTTAGAAGTGATCAGTAGAACAATTAACTCAGACCCTGATCTGCCAGAATCTTATGCGACAGACCAGGGTCTATGTTGTTTGCAGTTGGTCTCGATTTATAAGCAAGTATATATGGTAAATGGAGAAAGGTCCATATGCCATGTGTTATCAGTACATTCTGAACACACTTATCAACCACCACTATTTCAACCACACTAGAGTAAACATTTACTTGCATAATATGACCATCAAAGTGCCAATAAATTCATCTTAAAAGAAGGTCAGACTTGTCACAATTCCCCATAATATTTACACTGTCTACCTGTCCAGGGTTAAAACCCACTACAAGCCTTTCTTTTTCAGATAAATCAATTAAAGACTCCTGAAATGTAATGAGGGATTAGTCCTGAGATTTGTAGAATAAATCTTATAATCTGATTAGAATTCTTGTCGACTGTTGATCATTCTGGAAAAACGGAAAATTTATTAACATAAAAATCCAAGTCTGGTCATATGGATAACAGGCAGACAGTTGAAATTTATTTAATTTGAGTTATCTTGATAAATCAATCAGCATTATCAAGAACTACATTTTTAAACCTTGTAAATTTTATTACATGGATAAATCAACAACCCCAACCCAACCCAACCAAACTTATACATGCCATGGGTAATTTCACCACAAGACTGAACTTTCATTTTCAAGCAGAAATCAAATTTATGACAAATTTATGCATCAAAATCAGAATATCTTGTGACATGGTAACGATATTGTAGACCTTCAAAATTCACACTTCCCATGTCTCGGGACAAGTTAATTAATAAAATATTATACTAGTCCCTACCAGGCAATACACCCAGATCTCTGACACAGTATGTGAAAATCTATATGCAGTTTCTTAAAAATGAAATGTTGCTTTACTTGAAGTGAAATAAGTAACCTTTACCGTAATATAAAACAGTTATGTTTCTTCATCAACTTAAGATGCTAAAGCTGGAAAGTAACAATTTTAATGGGCAATTAAAAATCTTAATTTCATTGCCCTATCTAGGCCATGTACTTAACCTCTGTATAATACAATATTACCCTGTACCATGTATTTAACTTCTATATTATGGAATGTTACCCTGTACCATGTACAGTGTGACCCCGCCATAACACGGTAGTTGGGAGCCATAGAACCCAACTGTGTTATAGACCGAACCGTGTTATAAGCAACCAGGTCAGTTTGCTGAAGAAAATTATGCATGTACCCCAAAAAATGTGCCAGTGGGGGGGGGGGGGGTGGGGTAGGTAATAAATGTGGGCGCAAAAATACATGCTTCGTTGGCACAGTTATCATCTGAAATCGATGCATATTAAATGAGAAATACACTTGTAGTGAAAACAGAAGGCACATAAAATATTTTACTTTATTCAGAGAACCATGCATTGGTACATATACATGTATGCTGTTTATATATATATATATATATATATATATATATATATATATATATATATATATATATATATATATATATATATATATATATATATATATATATGTCAAATGTATAGCAATGAATAAAGTATCAACACCATGTACTCACCCGCGAATCACGTCACATACATTGAATCTACAATACAAGTAATTCCATCGAAAATATGCACACACACAAATTTAAAATATTCAATAATTTTGTCACAGGTTCATATAGGTCTGAATTCTGTGGAAAAAATAGCACAATCACGTAACGAATGATGAAGCACATTTAATTTTCAGTACGTCCCAAGTCAGTAAAAGTTTGCATTTAAAGCCTCCGTCGGTAGAGTTAGTAAGCATGAACTTTTTTCCTGTAAAAAAGAAACTTTCGCGGCACAGTAAAAGTGTTCTAGTCAGTGCTGGATTGAATCCTGTGGAGGCCCCTAGGCAGTTGAAATCTCGGGGCCCCCCTCGCAAATTATCTCCTAATATGTCAAGATCAAATCAATTCAATATTATTTTCATCCATTGTCGCGGGGCACCTAAAAGGCGTGGGGACCATAGGCCAGTGCCTACTCTGCCTATTTGGTAATCCGGCACTGGTTCCAGTCACATTGGAAAATGAAACAATCCATCAGATTTCATTGCTTTTATTTAAGTTCATTACTGATTTCCTTTGAAGAAAGATTCTTTGCTTATATTGAAGATTGTAGTCGGCTTTCATTGATGAAGGGTGCATACATTATTGAAGTCACTGTTATTGAAGTTATTGAGGACAGCTTTGGCAAACCAAACAAATGCCTGTTTCTTATTCGGGCGGCAACATCAAAAAATTGTACTGCATGATTGAGACTGATTTTTTTTCCCATTTGCTTAGTATATTTTCCTAACAATAGGTGCTCCAAAGGTAATGTTTTCTTTGAAATTTCAGCAAACTATTTTATCTGGGTACATTTTTTTTATAAAATTAATTGGCTGTCATATGGTCAATTGTAGTTATTGTTCCTCCCTGCCTATTGAATAGACAAGTGAGCTTTTTTTTCTGTTTTTGTTTTTTACATTTGTGGCAGTGGAGTGATACTGCCTTCCACGAATGCGTCAGAAATTTAAAGAAAGGGTCAATCAACAATAGAGACGCAGGTGTTCTGGTCTGATGACAGGGATTACTACAGAAAATGTGAATGTTCTGAAGGATTTAATTCTCAGTGAAAAGAAGAGGAATTTTACTTACCATTCACATACAAATGTCAGTCTATGTAAATACTAGGGAGCGGCCAAAAATCCGATGAAAGATAGATTATGAGATAATGCCTCATCCAGTTGATCTCCGCTACCAGAAATGTAAATTTGAAAAAATGCAGATATCTCAAAACATACAGTACTCATGCTAGATGTCAACATAAGCGGATTATGATAAAACAATGCACTGTTAAGATGGTTTGTCAATATGGACAAAGAATTTGTTTATGTAACAATAGATAAATTTCAGTGCATTTTATATCAACTTTGTGGCATGGGGCCTCTGAATTTCTCCACTCCAAACCAAACTGCCAACAATGTCACCAATAAAAATAATCACCAGATTGTATATTTTGCCACCAATAAGGTAAAAAAAAAATCACAATTTGCGACACTGGTGAAGCCCTGTGCAATCCTTGAATAAACTTTTTACACGTTATTTTTTGTACTTTTAAGAAGAAAACGCTATGTTTTCTTGTACGAGAAAAATACATATAAAATTTCAGGAGCCACACCATGATCATCTTGTATTATTCATACGCGATCTCTTCCCTAAAATGATAATGAACTTTGTTTAGTATTTTTCATACTTTTAAGAAAGATTTTTTTTTTTGTGTACAAGAAAAATACATGTATATGAAATTTCGGGAGCCACACCACGTATCTGAATTCGTGTTATAACGGAGCATACTATAGCGGGGTCACACTGTATTTAACTTCTGTATTATGGAATGTTACCCTGTACCATGTATTTAACCACTGGATATTTAGGACAGAGGGCAGGTAACAACATGGACATGGCATGGCATGCCTCAGACCAGGGGGTGGGGGGTGGGGGCAAGCTGCCACCTACGAAGGGCACAGTATGGCACCCTCCTACCAATGGTAATGGATAACTCGATAAACTTTTTGTTACTCTTGTATATTGAATGACATCATGATGTGATATTACTTCATAGTATTGAAAATATACTATACAGAAAAGCCTACCTTGAGAGACCACCCATTCAACCAACAAAAAGTGATCCCTCATAACAGATCTGTGCAGGGTGGCCAGTTTTCAATGTCAACATTCAAATGCATTTCAGAAGTAAAAATATCCATAATTACTGTACATATATTTCATTCTTTATTCATAGTTCTTGTTCAAATATTGTGTTGCATTCATCTAAAAGCAAGTTATATAGCAATAAAATACACTGTTCATAAACTTTACATCTTTTTTAAGTTTATATGAAGTCTATTAGCATAGAAATTGCAAAGTTAACTAAGGTAATACTTATCATGTGCATAAATTATAAAGTTAGTTATGATAACACTTCCTAAAAAAATTATTTTTTGAAGCAAAGGCCAAAATCTAAGTCACCCATGACATAAATAACAAGAGGCCCAAGTGTGCCCAATACTGCTCAACAGAACTTTACAGGTAACCAATGCACTAATCAAGCTTGTGTGGTACTGTAAGAACAGAATTATTTTTAAGATAAAGGCATAATTAATATGCAAAATCTAAGGCTTATAACTAAAGATATCTAAGAGCTTGATGATATAAACTCATTTAACAAGTTTTATAGAAATAGAGTCATTATGACTACAGAGGAACCAACTCAGCCAATCTGATGCAATGCATGTCATTAAACTGATCAGATCTCGCTATTCTGGAACCAGTCTACAACAATGATAACATAAGCTTATCATCCAAGGCAGAATAAACTCATATTGGATTCCAGTCTCCAGAATGGTAAAATACTTATCCAGTCAGATACACAATTATGTCATTAATGTGAAGATCTCAATTATAATCAGTCATCCAGCTTCTTGATAAAATCAAATTATTTACAAAGTTTGATAAAAATCTGATTAGAAATATAGTGGCTAGAGTGTTGACAAGATCAACCAATCAGATGCAAGGTCACATCATTAATATGCATGCAATCCACTTACTGTCATAATCCAAGAAGATCTTGATGACATAGACCTATTTACCAAGTCTGATCAAAACACTCTCAAACTTAAGTCTCAAAAATTTATTAAAAATTCAGCAAGTAAGATGCAAGTTTACCTCATTAATATACATGGATCTTGCTCATTACTAAAATTTATCTCAGAACTTTATGATATAATCACATATGTCACCTTTGATCAAAAATTGCATCAGAATTATGGCTTCCAGCATGGTAACAAACTCTGCCATTACATGATGATTGCCTCATTAACATGTGTGAATCTTGCTCACCCAAGATCTTGAAAATTAAAGCATTTGTTCCAAGTATGAGCAAAATTGGACCAGAATTACATGCTCCAGAGTGGTAACAAGCACAGTCAATCAGAAGCAAAATCACACCATTAGTGTGCAGATCTGTCACAGATTATCAACTCATCCAAACTCTTAATGATATAAGCATATTTTCCATGTTTGATGACAACTGAATCAGAAATATGGCTCCAGAGTGGTAATAAGGTCAGCCAATCAGAAGCAAGAGCACCTCATTATCATACATGGATCCTGTTCACTATCAAACTATTTCTGAGATTCTGATGATATAAGCAATCATTCCAAGTTTGATTGAAATTGGATCAAGAAAATGGGCCCCAGAGTAAGAACAATTTTTAATGGACAGAAACTGCATGACAGATGGTGGTCATACCAAAAACTCACTTGGCCTTATGGGTAGATGAGATAATAAATGGATCAACTTGATAAACAAAAAACTTTAACAAACAATGAACTGAACAGATGACAAGATCTTTGGCACTTTTGGCAGTGTGTTAACAGCAACATGGATAAAACAAAAAAGAATATGAATCTTTACAATTGCATAAGAAATAACTCATCTGGAAATTGCACACAATTTATAAACAGAATAACACAATATTAACCTCATTCACTCAAGTTTACATATTATAACTCCATAGACAAATGAGTCCCTGATGCAGAGTGAGAGATCTCTCCTTATGACATTTTGATGATGTGCAGGTTTTCACAACAGATAAACAAACAGTATGAACCTCTGAACTGACCTGTGCCTCCATGATAGCTTGATTTAAAGATAGAATGGTTAACTATTAGCACTCAGATGACTGTGGCATTAAAATGGTTGCTTAAGAGATATTTAACACTGGGTTATGATCTGTAGAATACATACCAAACATACATTAAGGAAATTGGTTTCCATCTCAATTTGGAACAACCTGAGTTCCAACTACAGACTCCACTTAGTGATCATAGTTACAAAGGATTAAATAAAGGTTGGTAGCATTTATATCTGGTTTTGCAGTGCGACTTTTCATGGCAGTGTTCAAACACACATTTTGCAAAAATACCATTGCCGTTGGTCATGTTTAGCTTGTGGTTGTTCATGCCAGTGCATTTATAAAGTAAAATCGATCTCTGCACAACGACATCAGCCACAATGACAGGTGGCTGCATTTAAGCAGAGGTTGCTCAAATTAGGTTTTACTGTACTTGGTTTATGAAAAAACCATCTTCATTGATGTCATGTGATATTCAGAGTTATTAAATATCAACAAAAAACTACTTTTGAACATGTAAGAAAAGCTATTCCTGTGATTTTTTTATATTTTTGTTGTAAACCATAATTCCACACTGGAAACAAATTGTACAAACTTTATATTTGTGTATTTTCCAAAATAATAACTGTTATAAGAGACTGAATCTACAGTCAGAATAAGTCCATTCTGCAACATGATTACGGCATAGGAAGATTTTCCATTGATTCTGGCACAAACATGGTGGCCAGATCAAAGAGTTACAGGGGTTGTCACAGTAGATGGCAAAGGAAAGATTATGAATGCATCATAGTGCATACAGTGTGACTTGAACACCCCTTGAAGTCCAACATGGATGAGATCCATCATCTCTGATTATCTCATAGACTATAAAAAAGTGCAATGTAGTCCTTCCAAGCCTAGCTTTTCCAAATCAATTATTTGCCAGGATACTGAATAGCCAGCAACATGTATGGTATTCATGTATGTTGCATTTATTACTAAAATGAATAACCCCTACATGTAATTATCATAAAAACTCTGGCATTAGGTTATTAATTTACCACCAACTATAGCTGCTGAAGTTTTTGGTATCATTCTGGTGCAAGGCACAATTAAACAATGGACTTTAAAGTGTTAACAAGAATAGTGTCGGGAAAGCACTGAAAAGGGCCATAACTCTGTCAACTGCTAAATTAAATGGATTTAAAGAAAATGCTAGCCAATAATGTGTGATGATTAAAGCTGAATAGATGCCAGATTGAGAATAGAAAGTTCCATAGTGCAGACCTTTTAAGGTACTAGGTAATCAAATTTTCCTTTTAAGGTACTAGGTAATCAAATTTATTATCTATTTTATAATGAGATACTGAAATATATCAGTGGGAGAAAAATATCACTTTTATCACCACAGTGGTGGTACCATTTATTTCTTCTTCAATTTCGGAAAGATATCTGCCCTTGTGTATGTTATTCAGACCTGTATTTCTACACTTAAGCCTTTTCATTTTTTTTCCTTTCCTTCTCTCTCTCTCTTCCTTCCTTCCTTTCTCTCTCCATGTTATGGATGATCAGATCTTAAAAAGTTTCAAAACTGTTGACCCTCTAGTATACATTTATGCAATCAATGAGAAGGTTTGCTCAAGAATGCCTAAAAATGAACCCCAAACAACAAAAAGTTGGCTTTAAATATTAACTTTTTATAATTAGTCTAATTTCCACATAAATCATGCAAATTATCAGTGACTGAACTTATACAAGATGTTCCTATTCAATATTCTGTGTCACCTGTACAGTATCATATACCTGTTACACTCAATGACAAATTATATACATTTTTAAGAAAAGCTCTAGATGAAATATTGTATTAAAATTGTTAAAGTAGCGATATTATCTCTCATAACAATCATAATCATGTCAAAAAAAAATGGAGAAATCAGGTATCGATGAGTGACAGTCAAAATCTGGATAAAGCATCTGTTACCAAAATAGACTACAAACTTGCCAAGAAACAAAAAGTCACAGTACAGAAATAAACAAAAATTTTAATTTTAATCTTACAACTCAAAACAATTGAAATTTGTAGTTTAATGATGTTACAATCTTAAGTCTGTTTGGACAGTTAATTTGACACAGTACACAGTACACAATTTGAAGCATTATATGTACAATCTAAATTTGTAAAAGTCACAGCCCTGAAATTATTTTATTTTATTAAAGCATATCATCTACAGATTGTATTATAAAAACTCCAGATTATCTGAACCCTTCTAACATTTCCTGTTACAGATCACTGCCATCTCACCGCTGTCTGCATGAGTTCTCGTCTCAGGCTCGGATAACGTGGGTACGTGAGAAAGCCTGCCAGTAGCTTCTCGTGGGTCGGTGGTTCTTCCCAGGGTTTTCCAGGGTTCTTCCTCCACCAATCATACTGGTGGCCATGCATAGCCTATCTTGTGCTGAAAATTGGCATTAAACCCAACAACAACAACAACAACATTTCCCAATAAGTTCCGATAATCAAAATTTTGTTCAGTCTCACCTAATGCTGGTGTCATAGCTTCCACTGAGAACTATTTCCTTCTCTGAAACAAGGTATACACAGCGTACAGATCCTGCATGCCCGGTTATAACTGGGGCTTTACCCGGTTCCTTCCCTGACTCACTGTCAAACAGTGGCTCCCTTCCTGATTCACTGTCAATGAACCTCACCTTCCTGTCCTTAGAGCCAATAGCTATTAATCTTCCTCCATCTGTGTGAATTACTCTGTGAGAATCCTCCCTACAAATGTTTAAAGATTTTAATGTTAGGAACAAAATTATAAACAAGGTATCATATACAATTTCCTGTGTGCCAACATTTGACAGTGAACTGGGTTCATAATTTATGTCATTTCCAAGCACTTCAGCAAAACAATCTGCAAGAAATAAACCTTGTATGATTTTTATTCCTACCTAATAAGTTACCAGGTACATTGGGTACCCCAAATTGGCTCAATATTGCTCACCTGCCTAACATAACTTAACAGTGGACCATTTTATTAGGCATGCTTATGTAGTACTGTAGGAACAGAACTTATTTTGATTATTGCACAAATTTCATACCATGTTGATTTCACCTATTTTATTATTTCCTAATACAAATTCTTTCAAATGATAAATGCATGTGAAGTTTTTGGTCAGTGTGTCCTCTTTGGATGTGGGATGTCACGAGTTCAATCCCAAGCCAAGTCATACCAAAGACTTATAAAATTGGTACTAGCAGCTGCCTTGCTCAGTGCTCAGCATTAAGAGGCTAGTGCTAAGATTGGTTGGCCTGGTGTCAGGATAATGTGACTGGGTGGGACATGATGTTACAAGTCTGCAGCATGATGTCCCAGTGCTAGACATCACTATCAACTGCCACACTGCAGACATTGTAGCAATATGACTAAAATTGGTAAGGCTATGTTAAAAAGCATTAAAAAAAAAACCACAAACACCCCAAATTGGCTCAATATTGCTCACCTGGCTAACATAACTTAACAGTGGACCATTTTATTAGGCATGCTTATGTAGTACTGTAGGAACAGAACTTATTTCGATTATTGTACAAATTTCATACCATGTTGATTTCACCTATTTTATTATTTCCTAATACAAATTCTTTCAAATGATAAAAGGATAATTATTATGCTCATCATGGAAGCCATCCATGATCAGATTTAAAATCACTTCAATAATATGTGTGAAGTTTTTGCTTATCATCTAAGATCTTGAAGATATAAGTCGATATCTCCAGATCTGATCAAAATCTGATTAATAATTAGAGCTTCCAGATTGTTAAACATTCAGCCAATCAGATGCATGATCACTTTATTAGTATGCATGCATCTTGTTCATTATCAGTCATCCAGAGCCTGATCATATAAACATACATTCCAAGTTCAAAATCAGATCAAAATATGGCTTAAAAAGTGGCAGCTAGATCAACAAATCAGATGCAAGATTACCTCATTAATACAAGTGGATCTTGCATATTACTAAGCTTGTCTGAGATGTTAATGATATTAACTATCAAAAAACTGCTGGTTCGACTTGGTCATTTTCACTTCCTGGACATCATAGGTAAATTGTAAAAAAAAAGAACTGATAACTCTTTTTACATTTTATACATTTGGTAATTCATTCATTACACTTTAAGAAGTGGGTATTGTCTAATCTGGCAAAATTTGTTTCCCTATTTTAATAACTGCTAAAGATAGTGTACT
The DNA here is from genome assembly GCA_016617855.1 of Megalonaias nervosa. Taxonomy (NCBI): domain Eukaryota; kingdom Metazoa; phylum Mollusca; class Bivalvia; order Unionida; family Unionidae; genus Megalonaias; species Megalonaias nervosa. The sequence goes on along the minus strand of JAECUM010093539.1, from coordinate 3,557 downwards.
TTACTAATTCAGGCTGATTTTTCAAGCACACGGAAGCAGTCATTTTGGTTAGATCATGTACAATTTCTACAAGTACAATATCCGAAGAAATTTCAGCCACAGGATATGAAAGTAGCTTACAGGTATGACAACATTCTCTCCATTGTGCTTACTGCAAAAGCAAACAACTTCACTTTACACCTGTCACTCTGTCAGAAGTTCATAATATCTATAGAATGCCCCCATTTCAAAAGTTCAACTGACCTCATGGCACAAGTGAGTCAAACTCTGTACTCATAAAGTATACACTATTCCCATTGTTATGACATAGCTCACATCATAAAATTACCAAATGTCACCTAGCTAAAACAAGACTGAATTAAGAATCAAAGATAGAAGCATCTTTCTTATATTAAATAAACAGACTGTTGACAAAAAAAATGCCTTTCTCAGCAATAATTTGTCGACATATACCAACATTAGCTTGAAAAGAAATGCAAGTACCATCCCACATTTCGAGCTGTTTATGTATGAAATTCATGGAGGTACATATATACCTCTGATTTAAATACTTCCCCATACCACCAAAACACATCTATATTGTCTGTTATTTTGTTATTTTCCAAGTCCTCTGAAGTTTTAAAAAAAAAACATTATCGAATCAGTAAAAGATTTTGGTCCTTTAATATTTCATGCAGATATTTCTTTTTAGGTTTTGTACTGATATCTAAGTGGCAGTTATAAATCATGATTACATGTACTGGTATATTTCTTTTAACTAAAAATTAAGTTTGATCTAAAACAAAAATTATCAAAATGGTTAAAAAAACCTTACCTTAAAGAAAATGTAGTACATAAATCAGTTAAAAATCTTTTCTAATTTTCTAGCAAAATTTCTTGAGTAATTTATGTTTTTATACTGCATGGATGACATCTAATAAATAAGAACTTAACAATTTCAACCTCAAATCCTGCAATATGTTCAAGACTTTCTTGTGTCTGGACCTGTATCAATTTCATGAAATAACTAGGAATGCAAATATCTGCTATGGTATTTTTTTTTTGGTTAACACTCTCTGGAGACATTTTTGGGGGAAGATAATAGCTGTTGAATGTTAGTTTACAAGGGTGTATGGAATATTACACCCCGCTTGCAAGTCACATTATTTCTGTGTATGACCTTGTCCTTGTCGGAGTTCTTACACAATGCAAGAGTAAGTATTAACAGATACTGGATTTTGTATATTAACAACTAACCAATTATATTCCTAGATATTTGTTTTGAGGTAATAGATAAACATTTAAAATCTACCACAAAAATAAACTTTTGATAACTCAAATATTAATTAATTAAATAATCTGAATCATTTGGATAGCTGAATTGCCCAGTCAAAACATACAGCCTTATGTTGCCTACAACCCTGAAAAACTTGAAACAACCAAAATTCAAGTAAAATTGATAAACCAATGTTTGATGATAAGCCCTGTCCTGCCCTCCCCACCCCCCTCAAAAGTTTGGTAAATAGTTACTGAGGATATTTTTTATATTAAGTCCACAACTACATTTTGACAAAGGCTGCCCCCTTCTCCCAGCTGTCGTACCACCAAAGAAATATTATATTAGCACCCTAAAATCATCAAGAATTTTGTTAAATTTGAAATACAGGTCATTGCATGATCATCAAGGACTATATGTACCACATTCTTGGCATGACTATCAAGGACCATATGCACCACATTCATGGCATGGCCATCAAGGACCACATGCACCACATTCATGGCATGACCATCAAGGACCATATGCACCACATTCATGGCATGACCATCAAGGACCACATGCACCACATTCATGGCATGACCATCAAGGACCACATGCACTACATTCATGGCATGACCATCAAGGAACCCATGTACCACATTCATGGCATGACCATCAGGGACCATACACACCACATTCATGGCATGACCATCAAGGACCATATGCACTACATTCATGGCATGGCCATCAAGGACCACATGCACCACATTCATGGAATGACCATCAAGGACCATATGCACCACATTCATGGCATGACCATCAAGGACCATACACACCACATTCATGGCATGACCATCAAGAATTGAAATTTCAGACTGAAGAAAGTTTCCAAACTATGACTTTATGCATACTTACTGATCAGAGAGGACCATTACATTGTAGGCTCCACAATACACATTTCTCTCCTCCATGATGACTTTTCTGGTAGATATCCCACTGTAAGCAGTCTCAAAGCTGACATCACTGAGAAAGGTGGTTTTGATAACAGCTTCATCAGTCTTGATGACAGTGCGAGACCCTGGGTACAAGTTTGGCACCAGGACATCAATATCCTTGGCATAGACAGGGTTAGCACCCTGGGCAGCAGCCCCCTGTTAATGAGAAGTGATTCAAAAGATCAAAAACTGAACAGGTTAGTATTATAACAAAGTAGTCATGATCCTTAACTGTATTTATGTTATGTACCAACAGGGATTTCTTCATCAGCTGGGAGCTGGGTGATTTACTTGGCTACTTTTTCTTTACACCTAGCTGCTTTAAAAACACAACCTGTATCCCCGTTGGGGGATGTCCTCCCAAACCATGCCTACTTTGGCAACTCACCCTGTAATTTTAAATCTAATGGAAGTCCCTTACCAAAATGGGGTATAGTGAGAATTGTTGAAAGTCTGATGAATGCATGTACAAGTAGAGGGAGGGGGGAAAAACAAAACACTGATAAAATGTATAATAAAAAGTTTACTACTTGGATCAAAATATTACTGTGTAAAATCATTAATTGTAACATTTATATAACAGGTTTCTCACACATACCTCAATCATTTTTGTATTTTTTTCCACATATAAGCTACAGGAGGTTACTGAAACTTAACTGAATTATTTATATCTACTGTCAGCTTGGTTCATGTTTTGTGTAGTGACAGAGAATAAGAGACATCAACTTTAGGACAAAAACTCAGGATCCATGACCTGACACTGAGGCATCTGAATATATGTTATAATAAAGCATGTTATAATTAGGCTTCCCATGTAATGCTTATTTATTAAATTAGTAACGGTCAAAGACATGTACACTTGCTTTTGATACATGTGCATGCTTATTGACAGGGATTTTATCACAATACAGCTTTCCTCATTATAGCATGCCTCACTATAATGTGATTTTGGATATAACACAGTCCAACTATAGACCCTATGACAAAAATCATACCAGTGTCTATCACTGTGGGTTCAGAAAAAACAATGTGAAACATAGTGTTTAATCTTCATTTACTTTCCAATACATTGTTATTTCAGAGACTGTGCTCATTCATGCTAAACTATGGTTAGGTATATCATGTATTCTCAATATATCATGGTTCCGTACACAACACAGTTCTATCTATATTGCGATTTGGTATATAACAAAGTTGGCAGCTATCGACTGCAACTTCCATGCTATAATGATGGAGAGCTGTACAGCTGTTTGTGAATTGTTTTATATTCATTGCTTATTGATCAGATTCCTCGCACATTACAAAAAAGATATGATGAAACACGA
>JAECUM010093538.1:0-43261 GCA_016617855.1 Megalonaias nervosa | reverse complement strand
TGTTTCAAAACCTTTGGATGTGCCATAGGTTATCTCCTAATCTTGAATACAGTCACACAAAGGTGTTTCAATACAAATTACCGTGGCAAATATCTCTTACTGAATACGAGTTTACATTATTCCAACGTTATTATGTACAGCAATATTGAATTTACATTATTCCAACGTTATTATGTACAGCAATATCGAATTTGCATTGTTCCAACGTTATTATGTACACCAGTATCGAATTTACTTTGTTCCTATGCTGCTCAGCTGACCAGCAAATGTAAAAGGTGCAAACATACTTTTTATTCCAAATTTGATGCTTGTATGTCTGTGGGAATGCATTTGTGTGTTTAAATTTGCTGTGAGCACGTTCTATTATGCCACTATGCGTGTGCATACGTTTTTGTGTTTCGTTATACTTTCTGTACCTTATTTGTCTGACGTTATAGTAGACAACACTATTAAAAGAATGAGCAGTTTTACCTGTAGTTCGTGCCATAGATAGATGGTACCTGTTTGAAATTGGATACTTTGAACATTAAATGAAGTATTTATTTGATCTTTATTACGTTAAAAGCGTGTGGGTATTACTCCCTTTCTAATTAGACATTACCGATTACGTCAATTTTTTAAACAAGTGACTTAGTTAAACGAAAAGAGGTAGTAAACGTCTTTAAAAAAAAAAACAAGTAAAATCTCTGTTATACCATTGGACGATTCTCGTTTTTAAAACAAAAGATGAAAACATTATTTGCACAGAGAGCGATTTGAACTCGTTGTAAATTGTTTCAGAAATCAATGAAGACTAATAGCTGTTTTAATAAGAACCAATAAAGAACCAAGATTAGACACTTTCTTATTTTCGAAAACATTTTCCTAAAATATAGCTTTAAATCAGGGTATTAAACGGATATTTCCTGTTATGATTAGCTTGAAATTGAAAACCTTTCTTAATGAAAATTCATTTTGGAAATTTAATTGCTTTTTGTTTAAACAGAAGGATTATGTTAAACGAGTCGGATCAGAAAAAAGAAATAAAAAATAATGTCAGTACAAATGTGATTGTAGGCAGCTGTAAGCATTGCTTATATTTCAGGCATTATAACGTAGAATTATCTATCATTGAATAACTATTCTCTAAGGTATTGCTGATGCAAAGGCATATTTATTCATCTTTAAAGACATCTAGTGAAAAAATCCAGCTAAACTGTTGCTAGCAGAAATTGCATCATTAAACACGGAAGATCCCATTAAACATGGAAGATCCCATTAAACACGTGCTAAAAGGCTAAATGACAAAGACAAAAGTACGAAATATTTATGTAAATTAGACAATACGAATTTTTAAAGTAAAAAAGTGAAATCTCAATTTGAACAATAAAATACTTTATACTCAGCTGGATACTAACATTACATAATATTTTGAAATTCACCCACAGCTGTGGTAAATGTTGATATTACAGATTGTATCCAGTATGATGGTATTCTACTATTAGAACAATAGCAATTACAAACGTGTTAAAACTATGGATAATAAAAAAGTCTGTTCTGATTGATTCGTCATAGACTTTTGTTTTTGAAAGACATTCGGAAAATTTTAGTGAGGTCTGTTAATTTCATCTATCAAACTGTAAAATCTCAAACACGAAACGATAAGGAATTATATAACGTGTTTTCACTAACTGCAGTAAAGCTGAACAATTCCTGGAGAACGAAAATTGACTTCATCTTGCATCGAAACACACTTCCTTTATCTCATTAATGACAAAAACAGGTTTTTGATTCATAGGTGAATACAGGCTTCTCTAAAAGATATACAGTGTAAACACTCTTTATCCATAGTAGATTTGTAGGTGAATACAGGCTTCTCTAAAAGATATACAGTGTAAACACGCTTTATCCATAGTAGATTTGTAGGTGAATACAGGCTTCTCTAAAAGATATACAGTGTAAACACGCTTTATCCATAGTAGATTTGTAGGTGAGACAGGCTTCATCTTCGGTAGATTGAAAAGTGAAAACATCAAATAGATTTATGATCTAACGTGTCATGCAGCAAAAAGTGCCAGGATTACATGTTTTTGTTAATTTTGACAATTTTTTTTTATTCTATTAATTGGGAATTGATTTCAAAAGTTCTGGACATTTAGAATTTTGGCAGTTCTGTTAAAAGATGGACGATTGTACTCAGTACGGAGTTTTAATCTTACATAATAGTGAATGGGCTTGTATCCCCTTGTTTTCACATTCCTCATGGTTGGATACAAGGGATCCACTATTAGAGCTATTACATACATGATACTGAATTTCATTCGATACAATATGACGATGATACTTGAATCCCTTTAGAAGGCTTAGAACCCTTAAATAATACCCTGTCTGTATTAAATTCTTAACCTCAAGTGTCTGCCGTTACATAATGCGCCAGCGCATATGTGTCAATGCGGTTTTTAGGATGTGTTATGTGACGTGATTTGGATTTTTAACGTAGCTTTAACAATTTTTCAGTCATATCGCTACGATGTCCGCAGTGTGGCATTTTATATTGAGATGTCTAGCACTGGGGCATCATGCCGCTGACATGTAGCATGATGTCCCACCCAGGCACATTATCCTGACACCAGGCCGACCAGTCCTAACACTAACCTCTTAATGCTGAGCGCCAAGCGAGGCAGATGTTAGTACCATTTTTGTAAGTCTTTGGTATGACTCGGCCGGGGATCGAACCCACGACCTTCCGCATCCAAGGCGGACGCCCTAACCACTAGGTCACCGGAGCGGTCAGTTTTTAGGAGTAATAAGTACTAATCTGCTTGCGCATTATGCGAGATCAGGGTCTGTTTTCATTGACAAGGGTCTGTTTTCATTGCAACTGGACTCTACTTTTAAGCGAGTATAACAGAATATTAATTTATGCAAGACAAAAGTATATTCGGTCTGGTAGAATGAAAAATAGTTGGCTGATATATATATATATATATATATATATATATATATATATATATATATATATATATATATATATATATATATATATATATATATATAGTTAAGTTATATATATATATATGTTGGGGGGAAGGGCAGGGGTCCCTCCACCCATATTCTATAAACGTTTATTGTTACATTTAGTTTTCAATTTCAATTCTTTTTTCTTTCCTTCAAGCCATCGACGGGGCATGCTTTCTACATACTTTTATGCAAACAAACATATCGTAATTGCCATCAACTGTTTTCATGTTCAGCTTATCTTACACGGGACCACAAAAAAGAAGTCTTTATCCATCGAAGCTTTGGAAACATGTTTCAGGAAATCTAATTCTTCCATGTACGATCTGAATATCGACAGGCAGAATTACAAGGCTCCCATTGACTACTTTTTACCCTTATCAATCGATAAATCAACAAATCATTGCAAAATTGTAAATACTTATCATAATCAATTCATTATTGCCACAAGCAGCTTGTCGGAGGTAAATGGCGGACGTAAGCTATGCCTGAAGGTGTGTCTAATTTACGCTCGCTGATTAGTTAATTGATTGACAAGTGGCGATATTTCAATTATACCGGAACTAGATTCTGTATACGATCATACTGACACCTAGATTCTGTACACAGTCATAACGATACCTAGATTATGTACACATTAACATCGGTACTTAGAAGAGAAAATATCCGAATCTACGCATTTTTAAAAATTCCAGTCCAACTTTCATATAGATAGCTCAAATCTGAATAATAATAGGGACTTTCCAATTTCCTGAGACAGGGGACGTATTTATGATCACCTTCCAGTTTTTCCATGGAAAAGGATTTTTTTCTAACACTTAATAAATATACTCATCTCTGATGGTTCCAGATTATAATATTGCGAAGTATATTTGCAGCTAATACTTCATTCACACACACACACACACACACACACACATATATATATATATATATATATATATATATATATATATATATATATATATATATATATATATATAAGAATTGAAGCTAAATCGTAATTATGGGTCCTCGAATGACACCTGAAGCAATTTTTCGGCGTTTTCATCTCGAACTCTAACACCGTTCCATAAACTAGATAGGGACGAATTTCAAAGACACTCGGTGGCTAGTTGTGTGCTACACGTTGACTAGTCAGTGTCATTGCACATGACTAGCATGCCGAAAGGTAAAATGGCGGTACAAGTATGGTCTATTTGCATTACTATGTCGCACTACACAACTTGCGAATTTGTCCCACCGTATAAAGGGAGCTAACAAAGCACATACTATACGTATCAACAATTTCGTTTCAGGGGAAGTAACAGCAGATTTCAACGGCAAGCGTGAAACAGCACGATATGATAAAATTGACCACAAAAACGGGATCGTAAGCTTGAGACTTTACCCCACCGAAGCGTATACGCATACACTTTTCATTAAGTATGACGGAGAAGATGTACCAGGTAATCTAATCAATACAGATATCGCGAACATTATATTGCATTTGTTTTCAAACTCAGCAAGAAAACTAAACTGACAAAAATATTTTCATTGTTAACACTGTGATGAGGTGCTACTTAAGTATTTCATAGAGAATGTATTCGAAATTTTAATATTGCTAATTTGCATATTTACTCAATTCTACCAAATTTTTATATTGCTAATATGCGTATTTACTCAGTTCTCCCAAATTTTTATATTGCTAATTTCCGTATTTACTCAGTTCTCCCAAATTTTCAAGATGCTGAATAGAAGCTTCCAAATATATTTCAGAATATTTGCTCAAAATTAGACTTGTAACTTTTACATACAAGGTTTGTTATCAAATCTGTAGCAAGGTAATTTGACATTTGTAACTCAACTGTTCTTAAGGCTATCGAATAAATGTAATTAATGCATTTCGTTCCATTCTATTGATGTTTTAAGGGAAATATTGCAAGAAAACAATGCTTTCCAGACTACAACGTTTCCACCGGTTCAATTCATTCAGATGATTACAGTGATTTTTAAATGAAATTCAGGCCAAACTCTGGTTCAGGGCTATTAATATGCGAGCATTTAAAAGAAAATAAACGAAATCACTATTTTAGTTCTGAAAAAAAAAAAAAAAAAAAAAAATATACTTCATTTTTCTTCATCTGAGTACAGGCAGCCCCTTTAAGATCTCAGTTGGAGAGCCGCCCGACCCGCGAAAGGTACGCTGTTACGGCCCGGGCATAGAAGACGGAGTCATACAAACTTACGAAAGCAGGTTCATTGTGGAAACTTTCGGAGCAGGAGCGGGTCAGCTAGCTGTTAGGATCCGAGGACCTAAAGGTTCTCCTCTCTCTCTCTCTCTCTCTCTCTCTCTCTCTCTCTCTCTCTCTCTCTCTCTCTCTCTCTCTCTCTCTCTGGTCGAGTGGTCTAAAGCGCTCGCCTTTATGGATCACTGCCATCTCACATCTGTCCGCATGGGCTCGAGTCTCGGGTTCGGCCTATGTGGGTATGCAAGAAACCTTGCCAGTAGCTTTCTGTGGGCCAGTGGTTCTCACCGTCATTTTTCCGGGTTCTCCCTCCACCAATTATACTCACTGCCATATATAGCACATCACGAGCTCAAATATGGCATTGAGTCCACAACAACAACTAACTAACTTCCAGCCATTTCGCATTCTCTCTCTCTCTCTCTCTCTCTCTCTCTCTCTCTCTCTCTCTCTCTCTCTCTCTCTCTCTCTCTCTCTGTCTCTGTCTGTCTCTGTCTCTGTCTGTCTCTCTGTCTCTCTCTTGTGCTAGCTCATTCAAACGTTTGTATTTGCGGTTATTGAATGAATTTGAATGATTGTTTTTAATCTGATTAATGTTTTATATATACTTAATTTGTATTGTGTTTGACTTTTGTCCGTAATTGAGACTGGAGATTTAGCCATCCTGACCTTTTCATTTGTTTAAGATGTATACTTCGATTTGAGTTCAAGGCCTAACCTTGTTTACCAACTTAGAATGTTCTAGAAGAGAATGTTTTTCAGTATGATTGGGCATTTTATTTTGTGTTAGGACAAGCGAAATTAGTATGGATAGGATGAGGTAAACAAAAGTAAGCATTTCTGTTTTAAATTCTGTCTGTGGAATCATTTACTATTGTATTAAAATATAATTTGAGAGGAATCATTTATTTAAATTACATGGACTTTTTGGACAAAAACACTACTTGGAACTGTAGTGAATTCATTCAAAGACATGTAAAGGGTTTTAGCATTTAGTTTGGTTGTGACCATAGATATAGATATACACAAATATATATATATATATATATATATATATATATATATATATATATATATATATATATATATATATATATATATAGAAACAGATATACACAATTATACATATAGATAAAGATATACACAAATATACATATAAACATAAAAGTATTGTATCTCTTTTCTAGAGATCTTGGAAGACACTGAAAAGGGCCCTTTTGAGCTGTTCAAAGTCCCTTTCCATTTAAGGCAGCTCGTATTCTATTCTTTTCAGTCCAGACTGCTTAAATGTTGGGGACCTCTTCCAAGACTTTTCTAGCAAACATCTGTGCTATTTTGAAAGAGATCTTTCCCGTTTTAAATATCTGGTATAGATAAGACCCCATCTTTTATACCCGACTTAGGAGGTGCTCCACTCATTAAATTAAAGATATTACTTCCATTAACTTCCCGACCTAGCAATGCTGGGTTGTTGTCATTTTTCTTCCTTCTTAGCTCTGCGCGTTGTCGACGATGAATGACACTACTTGCAAAAGCACCCCTTTATGTGGAAGAAACACGGATTAAACTTCGATAGAGATAACATGATAGAGTATGCTTACAAATGAAATTGTATGAGAAACAAGACAACGTGTTCTCTTCTATATCAACATTTGTTTTGTTTAATGCGCATGCTCAATGAAACATCAGATGTGAAGAGGAAGAAGTGGGTGACGTCTAATCCTCTTCGTTTAGAAAATACCAAAAACATTGAAGATAAAACGTATTGGCAACGTGTACCATCTTGATTTGATGACTATTTTTGTCATCTTTACTTGTAGACTGTGACTGCCGATGTTAATCTAGATAGAAAGAACCTCTTCGCCTGTCTCCATATTTTCTTTTTCCATCTGTTATTCTTCTAATAGAGCAGGTTACACTTCGCGGACTGTTGATTTCCTGAGTAGTGTTTCGCGGACTGCTGATTTCCTGAGTAGTGTTTCGCAGACTGTTGATTTCCTGAGTAGTGTTTCGCGGACTGTTGATTTCCTGAGTAATGTTTCGCAGACTGTTGATTTCCTGGGTAGTGTTTCGCAGACTGTTGATTTCCTAAGTAGTGTTTCGCAGACTGTTGATTTCCTGAGTAGTATTTCGCAGACTGTTGATTTCCTGAGTAGCGCTTCGCAGACTGTTGATTTCCTGAGTAGTGTTTCGCAGACTTTTGATTTCCTGAGTAGTGTTTCGCAGACTGTTGATTTCCTGAGTAGTGTTTCGCAGACTGTTGATTTCCTGGGTAGTGTTTCGCAGACTGTTGATTTCCTGAGTAGTGTTTCGCAGACTGTTGATTTCCTGAGTAGTGTTTCGCGGATTTTTCATTTCTTGAGTAGTGTTTCGCAGACTGTTGATTTCCTGAGTAGTGTTTTGCAGACTGTTGATTTCCTGAGTAGTGTTTCGCAGACTGTTGATTTCCTGAGTAGTGTTTCGCGGACTTTTGATTTCCTGGGTAGTGTTTCGCGGACTGTTGATTTTCTAAGTAGTGTTTCGTAGACTGTTGATTTCCTGGGTAGTGTTTCGCAGACTGTTGATTTCCTGAGTAGTGTTTCGTAGACTGTTGATTTCCTGAGTAGTGTTTCGTAGACTGTTAATTTCCTGAGTAGTGTTTCGCAGACTGTTGATTTCCTGAGTAGTGTTTCGCTGACTGCTGATTTTCTGAGTAGTGTTTCGCAGACTGTTGATTTCCTGAGTAGTGTTTCGCAGACTGTTGATTTCCTGAGTAGTGTTTCGCAGACAGCTGATTTCCTGAGTAGTGTTTCGCAGACTGTTGATTTTCTGGGTAGTGTTTGGCAGACTGTTGATTTCCTGAGTAGCGTTTCGCAGACTGTTGATTTCCTGGGTAGTGTTTCGCAGACTGTTGATTTCCTGAGTAGTGTTTCGCAGACTCTTGATTTCCTGAGTAGTGTTTCGCAGACTGTTGATTTCCTGGGTAGTGTTTCGCAGACTGTTGATTTCCTGAGTAGTGTTTTGCGGACTTTTGATTTCCTGAGTAGTGTTTCGTTGACTTTTGATTTCCTGAGTAGTGTCAAATTCTTCATTAAAGATGAATTTCGCTGTGTTCGCCAGAGCTACTGCAAACTGAAATTCCACATGAAGATGGCCTTCTTTTAAAGGGTCGAAATGTCCCTCATCACTGTTTTTTGTCTGGATTGAAATCAAATCTTCACAAAGCATGTTTTTCGTCTTTATCTTTGTACGAAACACAGTTGCTGCTATTGGTATTTGGCTGTTCTGTGCTTTCAAACAGTGTCAAGTAAGATTTCAAGTCATTTCTAGGCAAAGTTAGCTTCAAAGGATTTGGTACACAGCATTATACCATCCCGGATGACTTCTGTCTTGGATACGTTGAAATGTTGAAAGTCGAAAGGACTTTGATGATGGCTTCTTTGAGGGCCACATTGCTGACGATGCCAGTGAGCAAACGTTTTGATGTCTGTTCTTGCAAAATATGGTCTTCGATCTTGGATTGGAGTCCAAATGTAATGGTGAAGACTTTCGCTTCCAATCTTCGTACAGGATACTTGGCTGTTGTTCTGCTTAGGTTTCAACGAATGTCGTGTCACACGCATCGCACGTAAAGTCTGTCTTCATTTATGCTCGTTTTGTACTCGTTAGCATTAATCATTGAATCGAGCACGGTACTACCTGTTTCAGCCTCAAACGTATATCTACACCATTGAACAAATATTTCTCTTGCAATGACGTGTCCAATCTTAAAAGGTCCATCGTTTCAATAATGCATCCTAGTTCTAATTTTTCGGCGGCCGTTAAATCCAACATTATTAGGATCATCGTCCGCAGTCAATTCTCCGTAGATGAACTTGTTCATTGTATCAGGTTTCCATACCACTTAGACATCTAGATGTGTGCTTTCGACTTCATTCCCGTACGTCCAGAGATTTTCCAATTACTCTCGGTAAGGGTAAACCTCCATGCTGCTGATCAGTTTGTTATTGAAGTACAAATCCACTTCGCGTAACAGCGAAAGCATGAAATTGTTGACGGGAGCCACCCAGGCATCCGCCTGAATTACTGTCGTCCGTTTTGATAACTTTCACTTTCTGGCGCAAGTAACTATTATTCAGATAGATGGAATCTTCGATTTACCCTTTCATTTTGAATTTGGTAGGTGCTGAAGTGGTCAAATACGCGAAGGGATGAAATTCTACATATTGGGATTCGAGCATCATCATCATCGTCGGTGGCATAGCAAACAAATCGAGATCAGACTTGGAACGTTCGCAAGAACCTTGACGCATCTGTTACGAATATGCAATTTAATTCATTGTGTGTTAATTTTAATTTTTTTTTTTTATTTTTCTTTCATTACCTTTTATTGTAAAGATGATATTTTTTCTGAATTTGACATTTTTCCTGGTAAATTCAGTCTTCTGTTTTGACTTAGTTAGAACGTAAATGTTACGTGATCACTATTTTTAGCTAACCTAGTTCTTAATCTTGGTTCAGAAATTTGTAAACACTGGACGAAAATGATTGGTCATTATCAAGGCCATGTTCGACCCACGTCTTGGTTATGTGTAAACAACGTTTTTTTATTATTGGTTCTTAGATAGGGCTATTCTAGCTACGTGACAATTGGCATTTTTTTTATTACGCCGTTCGATGCTAAGAGACCACATGACCCATCTTGCGAGATTGAAATGATGTTTTTTGGGTTTAAATACGCATTCTTAATATCTTTCTGAGAGTCATTCTTAACATCTTGAAGGAACAAGGTGTTTGTATTGTTGTCACATTGTTTTTGAAGTTTGATTTTCATTTGTTTTTGGATTTAATAATTCATTCTCTGGAAGACTAAACAAGTGTACTTTTTTATAAAAAGTTCTGGGAGAAAGGAATTCAATTGGAAATTTATTTTGGAATTCTATACGGAAACATAAACTGTGATTCAATTGAGGATCTGTTATCATAAGGACAGACATCATCTGACGTCATCGCCTCCATATTGGAACGTCGTCGGGATTCGAACCTGGATTTTATTAGATCTGTTTAGTGATAGGATTTGTATTTTTCATTCTTAGGATTAAACTTTGGATTATATTCACAAACCGTAAGTCCTATTTCAAATTTTGACATTGTTTTCTAGGGAAATAAATTATTTTGTGAAAATATACAAAGCTTGTTGGCTTTCACTCTTTTCTTTGTTACTGAGTACGAGCCCTTGTCACGTAACACATCATTTTGTCTTTTTGTCTTTTAGCAATCAAATTCTTCGACTGCAAATTTTCTTTTCCTATTCTTTTTCGGATCATTTCTACAAGATCTAAATGATTTCTATATCGGTTTCTGTCCAGTCTGTAGTTATGCATAGAGGAGATATTAATGCCTTCTCCAGGAGTGTACAGTGAATTTATAGTGGTTTCTCGGAGACCCAGAAAGTCTTTTTTATGTTTTAATCCACACTTTATTATTACTTTCACCAAGGCTTCTCTAGGACTTTGTTTGGTCAATGGGTACGCTTTGGAGCAATTCTTTTGCATATGTCAAAGGTGTATATTTTAATAGAATCCACTTCAACAGGAATGGCTGTAAGCAACGGAATAGCTGTATTTGCGCCGATGGTGTGCTCAACAACGTCATAGTACACAAATATTAAATGCCTGTCTTCGTTTAGTTCCGTATGGTTGCGAAAATACTTATAAGTTTGATCATTTTATGAATGTCTTTTGACTGTGGTGCCATGTTCTTGTTTCCACACAAATTAGCAAACAATCTCGGAGAAACTATGACAGCACGATGCCGTGAGGAAAAGCCATTTTAAGATTATGCTAAGTGGCATAGCACTCGATCAGTACACTTCAACCAATTTTCCCCAGTGCTTTGCCAAACTGATCTTTGCTCTAACTGCAGAAAACATGGCACTGAACTCCAGAATATCAAGATCGTCAAAAACAGACCTCTAAGACAGGAAAAATGATAAACAAAAGTAAAGAAACATGTTGTCTCATTCCAGTGAAAACGTTCAAGAAGGCGACACAACTAGAAGAAATAGTAGAAGAGGAAGAACTCACACTAGTATAAAAATTCAAAAGAACAAGACGGTCAAAAGGTGATCTTTTATAATTGGTTACGACATTCAAAAGAGAAAGACGGTCAAAAAGGTGGACTTTTCTAACAGGTTATGATATTCCATTGTGATTTATGATTGCACAAGACGGTCAAAAGGTGGACTTTTCTAATAGGTTATGACATTCCATTGTGATTTATGATTGCACAAGAATAACGTACATGTATCTTTGTCTTGACTTTGTATTTTAATATGGATAAGATACACACACTTTTACAGACACAAAATGGCATATTTTGATAGCAAGTGTGAGTTTTCGATTGTAGATGTAGGGTATTAATAGAGGACGAGGTGTTGGTCACTCTACTTCTTCCGTTATTTTGTAAGTGTCAGATGCAGGTCACTCAAAACAACGTGAAAGCGTACTTTTTCTATGCACATCTTCCACCGGTAAATTTCGGAATTTTACCGCTGATTTTAAACTACACCATAATCACGAAAATCTAGATATTTTTCAGTCTGCGTTAAAGTCTGTTACAGTGTAGGACATTTAGTATTGCTTTAAGTTTTACCACCATTTTCGGATAGTTTTCAGTCTCCACTAACGTGTGTGACAATTCCAGAATTTCAGTGCCACATTTAGTCACGTACAGGTTTGTAATATTATGAGTTGTTTTCACTGTGTATCAGGAGTACAGTATATGCAAATTTACTGAAAACTGGTCACGACCTGAGGTAAAGGTAATGCTTTATATAAAAATCTTGGATGCCTCTTCTCTGGTATATTTTATAGTGCGATTTTGAAATATATCAACGAGAGAAAAATGGTATGGCGACAATTTTGGAGCTGCTTTCTTTTTTTCAATTTAGAAAGTATATCTTCCATTTTACACACGTTCATACCAGTATTTCTATATTTATGGCTATTTTCTTCTCTCTCTCTCTCTCTCTCTCTCTCTCTCTCTCTCTCTCTCTCTCTCTCCCCATCTTTACTTATCATAATTTAAAGATCTTAAGAATGCAAACCCCATTTAATAATACATTTATGTAACATTTAATAATACATTTATGTAACATTTAATAATACACTTATGTGACAATGACAAGGCACCGACAAGAATGCACACAAGTGAACGTCAAACCACAAAAACAGTAATTAGCTTTGAATCGTGCAATTTGGCAGTGACTGAACTTACATGACCTGTTCCTATTCTACATTCTATCACCCATGTACTATATCGTACACCGGTTACAGTCAATGACCTGTTCCTATTCTACATTCTGTCACCCATGTACTATCGTACACCTGTTACAGTCAATGATAAATGCTACACATTTAAAAGAAAACTATTGATTTCATATGGTAATATAAAAATATTTATAGCAATAACGTAGGCAAAGAGGAAATGGAAGCGGTCGTACTTATGGACCAAGAAGACTATATCAAGGAGGCAAAGCAGACTGCTTACTGATGTCAGAGTCTGCCAGAAATTAAGCCATGACCGAACGATTGAATATGCCCAGACAGCTGAGCATGTCATTAATGAAATGCTCCAAGAGAGACATATAGACCAGGAAATCATGGGATATCTTTCTCCCGAAAACCCAAGAGCAGAGAGGTTCTATCTGCTACCCAAAATACACAAACCAGGAAACCCAGGTCGGTTTATTATCTCTGGTAACAGTCACCCAACCGAACAAATCTCGGAATACTTAGACTGTTTTATGAGGCCCCACGTCCATACACTAATCTGATACCTTCAGGTCACAAAGGACTATCTCGTAAAAAAGTAAAACCAGTGAACCTTTGCCACCCGACATAATTCTTGTTGCACTAGTCGTAACATCCCTCTGTACCAAAAATCAGCATGATGAGGGAACACGTACATGTAAAGAAGCTTGGGAAACAAGACCCGTGAAGACGCCACCCACCAGATTTCTCATCAAACTCATGGAGCTAGTTCTTAAGCTCATAAATTCGTGCAGCTTGTAACGTACAACTAGCTCAGCGAAATACTACATTCAGAATGAAATATTACATACAGGATGCATAATTTTGCAGATGGTGCAAACAATTAATTGCTGAACTACTAACGCTTTCGATTGGAATCAATTGTTTGAGCCTCTCTTGCCTTGCTAGATCTAAGAACGGTTAGAGTTAGTGTGAACCTACGAATGTAATAATAATCCCCGTAAATGCCTCCAAAGTGGCTCACATTACTACTTAACGCTTTGAAATGAACTATGTACTTTGAACTTGAAAGATTCAATGCTTGTTTGATAGAACCTCTGAGTTTATTCCAAGTAGTATTTCAGATATTTGGAAATGGATCAAATACATTTTTGTTTCTCGTTTCGTTCTCGATTTGCACGGTCAAATCAAAAGGTATACATCAATATATTGTTTTTAAAACAGCCCACAACCCACCTCCCCTATTAATTTCTCTACTTGTCGCATTTGTCTCATTTGCCAATGAGACAGTTAAAATTAGAACTAATTATTTTTATCTCTTGCAGGGGCGTTTGCCGTAGATATGCAGAGAGATAGCCAGACTGACCGAGTCATTGTTTGCCGATATGACCCCCTAGAGGCGGGCAAGTATATTATAGGTGTAAAATGGTCAGGCGTGCACGTGCCCGGGAGTCCCTTCCAGGTTAATATTTTTGAAACTAGAGAAGAACTTTATCGACATTGGAAGATGGAAAAAGGCATCAATATTTCTGCCAGGGAACAGTCGGAGTTTCTGTGGAAGGACGAAATCTAAAAATTGTTACAATTACAAACTGTATATTTGTAGAGAAGAGTTATTGATAAGTGGTAATCTCAAGGCAATAATTATGCTTTTACAAGAGTTATGGATTATTAATTATTCTGAAATATTTTATCATCCAAATTTATTTTACAATACGTTATGAAATTGAAGATGTTATCAAACCATGGAATCAATAAGTATTGGCAAAGACATCGTAAACAAACTGCGTTCTAGTTTGAAAAGGAAAAATTACAAATTATGTTTAAAGCATTTGTAACAAGCATTCATGTTGGTTACAATCACATCATGTGAAGTATGCAAACACCAATCAAAAGCTATTTATGTATTCATTTGCCCTTCTTGTGTGCTTTTCCAGTATTTGTAAACAATAGTCAGAATATGATTTTGTTATTTATTACTTAAGGCTAATTCGTATTTTTGCCCGTATTTTGTAATTAAAGGAACTGAACTACTTCATGTTTTGCATAGGGTTATAAAGCGTTATTCATGTAAAATATTAAGTTAAATTCTTATAGAGACGTGTCAACTCTGTCACGAATAAAGAGATGGGAATAATTCGATTAACAGTGAGATGTCACACGTATTTATAGGACGTATGCTTGAACTTAATGTCTTTGCCATTTTCTAATAATTAAAAAATGCATTTTACGTAAATTATTATCCTAAAAATCTTTAACCAATCGCAACGTTTCCGATGTTTCCTTTGTCAAAAATCAGCCTTTAATATAAGAACAGGGTAACCATTAGAAACAAAAATGGTGCAATTTTTAAAGGGCGCAATTTGAAATTACTTATTTATCAGTTGGAATATTTGTAAATATTCAAATCTGCCTTAAAGAAAACCATACGGTTTTATGACTGAATTTGCTTAATGTTATACATTGAAGCCTTCTTCCGGCAAATAATTCTGTGAAACTTCCACAGATTGCTGCACCTGGCATATGCGAAGTTAGTTTCGGATATTTAGGAATGGTCGAGATGTTACGGCTGAATTTAGGTAAAAGAGACGACGCTGAACATGCAATACAGGACACACAATGGCGGGGGACCTAGACATGCAAATTATTTTGTATACATGTTGAAAAAAACAAACATCGAAAGTTAGTTTTCAATTCATAAATACAAATATTTATATACGCTTCTTTAAAAAAAAAAATGAGCCAGCATTACGCATTTTGGATTAGATTACCTCAATAGATGTGTCATTCCTAATGTACAGATTTCATTGAACAGAGCACGTGTGTCTTTCCTAACGTAAAGATTTCATGGAACAGATTACATGTGTCATTCCTAACGTACAGATTTCATGGAACAGAACACATGATCGGATTTGGAAGTGTCACATTCAGAAATGTTTTGAACAAAGGGAACATACATATGCTGTCACTATCAGTTTTAAAAGGCTTTCTTAGTACTGCCATGCTATATATCGTCTTATTAAGGCCTATCGTTGTACTGCCTTTGCGTATGCAGTCTTATTAAGGCCTATCGTTGTACTGCCTTTGCGTATGCAGTCTTATTATGGCCTATCGTTGTACTGCCTTTGCGTATGCAGTCTTATTAAGGCCTATTGTTGTACTGCCTTTGCGTATGCAGTCTTATTAAGGTATATCGTGGTACTGCCATTCCGTATGCAGTCTTATTAAGGTATATCGTGGTACTGCCATACCGTATGCAATCTTATTATGGCATATCGTGGTACTGCCATACCGTATATCGTCTTATGAACCCATATCAGGATACTGCCTTACCGTATCCCGTCTTATGAAAGCAACTCTTGTTATTTTCAAGTTTTCACTTTTAATCACGGTACTGACCCAGATTTCATCTTAAAGTGCAACATGTAACAGTTACCTCAAATGCACTGGAGAGTGTTCTTCATAAAACAACAAATTAATCGATGTGATTTTTAAACTTCCTCGCATCTATTGTGCTTTAACCATTTGTACAGAAATGATGTGTCAGAACTCCTAGCTGGCTGAGGTTAAGATTATTATTGTACCTGGAAGCTTAGTGGACTAAAGGCCATGTATTTAATCAGGTACCACTAAATGAAAGATTGTGCAGATTTCATGTTTTCTAAGGCATAATAAAATTAAAGAGCTGGCATGACTAAACAACTCCTAGTGGTAGACGATTCTTTTGCGTTCAGTAGAAAACTGTATTACATGTAGCATACAAAGATACTATAATTAGATATTGCAAGAAGAGAATAATGCTCCATCCACTCTTAGGAATATCTACTTCTTATTGGTTGGCTTTCTCTTCTGCAAAAGAATCATCCCTACTGACAGGGGATCTTTAAGTACGTAGTGAAAATGTAATAGAATTGGATGTGAACTATTGAAGTTATTAAGGTCTGAAATTGTACTTCTTTTAGTGTTAAGTACGTAGGTGACAGACCCTGTCACTGATCCAACCCGAACAATGGAGTCCAGATAATCAGTCACACCCATGCGAGTACTCAGACTGGTCAGCAGACCATTAGAATATCTGTCGTGCGCGAGATGATTGACAGCTGATAGGCTGATAGGTTTAGTAAATAGACACATTCTCGTCTTCAATTTTTGTAGCAGCTTTTGGGTGCCATTAAACATTCATATACATTTTATAAAGTAATATGTTCGAAATTAAGAAAACAACCATGTTCTTTTTTTAGTATATTTGATTAGTTAAACTTCTCAACGAATACATGTAAGCAGCACGTCTTTCGCTGGTACGCTGTCCTAACTGGCAAGTACGAGCATCGGAAGAGTGATACTATTATCAGCGAACAGTATGTCGTCGCACCAACTTCATTACATTTTCATAAGTTAAGACACTTGAGCGCAGTTATCTACTATGTCAGTGCATATCAGTGATTATAGGGTCCACTGATGAATCATATTGCGATGCACTTTCAGTGATCCCATTTGACCGATGACTAATTCATATTGCAGTACATCTCAGTAATCCCATTGGACCAATGGCTATTCGTATTGCAGTACTTCTCAGTAATCCCATTGGACCGATGACTATTCGTATTGCAGTAGTTCTCAGTAATCCCACTGGACCGCTGACTAATCGTATAGCAGCACATGTCGGTGATCCTTTGGATTCTTTACAACGGACCCTTCAGTCATCTCACTTGGTAACCGACTCATCATGTTGAGAACCGCGGTATCTCAGTAGGTGGAGCGTCGCACTTGTAATCCAACGGTTCAATACGCGACAAGGCTAGCCCGGTTCGGTTGCCCCGGTGTATCCTAGGGAAAGGCATTTAATTTCCATTTCCTCGGCATGATATATTCAATAATATTTAAACGTACCATTAAGACTAACAACAACAAATAGTATGACATGCACGTGTTAATCGTTCTATATACAGAAGGTCCCTGTTGCATATCAGAGTTAATCTTTCTATAATTACATTTTACCTGTTGCATATCAGCGTTAATCTTTCTGTAATTACTTGGTACCGGCTGCATATCCTAGTAAATCTTTATATAATTACATGATACCGGTTGCATATCAGCGTTAATCTTTCTGTAATTACACGGTACAGAGTGCATATCAGAGTTCCAAACATCTAAAACCTTGTTGACTTTCCATATACAACATATACCACTTTTTTGTTGTTACGCTCTCAATATTTTGTTTTACAATAAAACCAAATACCAACATCGTAATGAGTAAGTAGAACATAGTCAATAGCTCAAGTTTAGTGTTAAATTTTCAAAGTGGTAACGGACCTTTGAAAAGCAAGACTGTAAGGGGCAGATATGTCTCTAGATCACTACAATGTTTCAACATCACGAGGTTTTGGAGTCAGACCCTAGAAAACTTAAACTGGTTATTCTTGTAATCACGTCAGTGGTGTACTACCAAAATGACTCGATTTGAGTTAAAATCTCATCAGATTATTTACATTTTTTTCCCCATAACGTTGGATGAAAACCATGTGTGCTCGAATCGACTTGAAGAAGCTTGGCATTTGTTTAGCTCACCTAGCTGTAAGGTCATCTTAACGTGCTATAATAATTTGTGTTTGCCTCTCCGTTTATAATTTTGTTAGATTTTAGTGATTAGTTGTTTGATTACGAGAAGTCACATCTTCACTAACCAATATTCCGATATGTTAACCTAGCTAAACCATGGCGGATCGATCAGATGTTTCAATGCTTCGAGTCTGTAAATATCATTGGATGAAGCAGCAAGCCACTGCATCCAGTCAAAACCAAGCTGATCAAATCTGATCACCTTTCCAGCGTGATCGAAACAAGAGGAGCTCACAACTTGAATGGACTTCATAAATAAACAATTTTCCACTACCGGTCTATATTTGTATAAAAAATAGATCCTTTCGATGTAATGGCTTCACTTTGGTACGTTGTCATACTTTTAATGTTAAACTTTCAATGTATCCATTTGAAGTCACTTGTCTCCATCATTTTCGGCCTATGTACATTGTACTGCTGATACACGCTGTTGGTTTGCTGGCATTTCATACTAAGGGAGGCAGCTCATGAAATCCAACAGCTGTCGCAATTACAAAGCACTGAAATATCTGATCGATCCGCTAAGGTGTAGATAGGTTAACATATCGGAACCTTGGCTACCGAAGATGGAGACGTCGGTGTTGGGGAGATATTTCTCAGCCCGTGTAATTGGCATATTTCTATCTACAGACGTTCATAATGTACAGTATCCACGAGACTGTGTAACATCATGATTAGTCTCATAAAATGTATACGTGTTTAGTTGCTTCAGATGGGGTCAGGGCAGGATGAAATGTTCCCGATTTGGCATGGAGTTTAATTTAGGGATAACAGGCCAAATTTAAAATTTCATCTCAGGTTCACAAATATGGTATTTTGTGAAGGTCATATTATCAGTAATCACAAATTAGCAAATAAAATATAATCATTTTCGTGGCTTTTGCTTATAACAAGTGCAAACAACTTATTTTATTGCCTGCAAATTTTTTTTTCTCCCAATAGTGAGCATTTTTTGTTCAGTGTATATAATAAATACAAATCAAGTAATGGAATGTGGGGTTGGGGTGCGTGTGAGGGTAATTCCTCAAGCAGTCACTAGTAAATATAACCAGACCGTTCTTTAGGCATAATTTACAAATGTATGTCATATATATATATATATATATATATATATATATATATATATATATATATATATATATATATATATAAGAAGACATTTTTGGGGTAAATGTGCCTCGGTCAATCCATAATTTGCAATTATGAGTGTATGTCCAATCCAAAAGTCAAACAATATGAAAAGCTTGTCTTTATTCATGTTTGGTTATATGAAAGTGAAAAACAAAAGGGATTGGTAGCATCAGTACTTACCTTTCAAAATAAGTCTAAAAAGACAATGTAACAAACAGTCTAGGTGTTTTATTCATTACAAATGCCTGCCTCTAACAATCTAGGTGTTTTATTCATTACAAATGCCTGCCTCTAACAGTCTAGGTGTTTTATTCATTACAAATGCCTGCCTCTAACAATCTAGGTGTTTTATTCATTACAAATGCCTGCCTCTAACAATCTAGGTGTTTTATTCATTACAAATGCCTGCCTCTAACAATCTAGGTGTTTTATTCATTACAAATGCCTGCCTCTAACAATCTAGGTGTTTTATTCATTACAAATGCCTGCCTCTATGAGAATTTTTTAAAGACTAATTCAACTAAACATATTATTTTTATGATTGCAGGTTTACTTAATATATTTTTCTATAATATTTCCTATGAAAAGTTCAATATAGTACTGTATATACTTTTTTATTTTTATCTTTGTTGTTTTATTGCATAGTTGTACTGTGCTATTTTTTTGTGCCATAACAATATTAGCTTATTTTTTAAACAATGTAAAATAATGACAAAATCACAGACAAATGAAGATGCCTGTGCAGGATGATGGGTGCTACAACAGCCTGAGTTGTGAGTAAGCTATAGAAACTTTAAAAGGCAACAACAACAAAAATTACATGGGGGGATAGGTCTTATTCTTCTAACAGAAAACAATCCCATCTCATCTGTAGAAGATACAAATAAAAAAAATTATCAATCGTTTTATTACTACATTAATTTTTTACCAAAATGTATCAAGCAAATTGATACTTTATTGCAGCAATAAAAACAGAGCTTGTAGCGGTTGCAACAATCTTGACATTCAGTACACAATTGCTACCACAGGTGCAGGAGTCTGACGTTGTATCAATAAAGTACCTTACAATAAATCACCTTCTCTGTACTGTAAATATAGGTATGTTTAGTGCAGATAATGCGATATCGTGTTGTCACATATTTCGTAGTAGTTTATTGATAAAACGCCAGACTCCTGTGGCTGCTACCGCTATCAGCTGATCAAGGGAGAGATCTGGCACGCATTTCCACGAAAAGATAAGCGGTTGGGGTATGTTATAATACAGCTCTATTCCCACGAAACGAAGCACTAAAATGTTCTAGACACATTCCATATTTAGATACATAAATAAAACCTCTCCCGCGTGAAACAGTCTCCGACCAACACATTGTGTGGATTTGTCAGGAAACTTTTCTCTGAACCCTATCAAATTCTTACCAATAATGTATAGTTTAATAGCCAAATGGTTTCCTTTGCGCAGGTCATGCCGTAAATTTTTTCCCGCTATCCATGACATTATCCAATCAGAGTTAAAAGAAAGGGAGCCCCATAAAGAGGGGTACCGTCTCTGTACAAAAATAGTAAGATAGTGGCACTCGTCCCGACGGAAGCGCCCTCTGGTTACGTTGTTATCGTTACTCAATTTAGAGGTGTTATTTAGCCGTGCCTTTCAGTGTGAACTATTCAGGACAGGGACCGATATTTATGTCATAGAATAATTGGGAAGGAGTCATTCCTTTATTTTGAGATGCCTTTTGTGTGGCTGTCAAAGCAGATTGGTCGAGGGGCACATTTAAGGCGAGTGTGAAATTCGGTTCGAAGTTAACCCGGAGATGGAATCGGAAGTACTAATGTACGGCTTCAAGAGGCTTACTAGCGAATCATGCAAATGTGAAACAAAATGAGAAGCCATGCAAAACTGAAACAGGGAGAAGCCATGTAAATGTGAAGTTATATTTTCGTTATTTGTAATCCTTAGTTGATTAGAGAAAAATTGTAGTCTCTGAGCTTTACGGAACCTTCCAGTTGACAACGTCTGCTGTCTAGAGGTCCTTGGAAACAGGAAAACAATGGACTTCGAGCCAATCTCACGCAGGTGTTTTGATTCGCTCGGTAGAGCGACCACTTGCGTGTTACATTACTCTATTGCTTTTGCGTCTATTTATGCGGCATGCATCCAGAAACAATTATTATATTCAGCTTGATAAACCATTGGACAAAGTTCAATCAAATTTGACACAAAGCACACTGGCACCAAGGGCTTTTCAGTTTATATAAATGATGCATTGCAACCCATGAATATAATAATGTTTGCTGAACGTAAGGATTCCATTAAATAGCATAGTCTCCAAAATCCTCGAACATAATTGACCAAATTTGACACAGGGCTTCCTGAAATGAAGCGATGTTTGCAAATAATACTAAACCGTCATCAAATATGGTTGATGTTCCTTACACTAGAAAAGCCTTTGATCACTTTTTCTGAAACATAAATTGAACATAAACTTCTTCTAAATAAAAGCAGCTCAGCAGAATTTGACCAAACAGAAAATGTTCGGTCTTAAAGATTTACAAAAATAGTGTCAATTTGACATCAAATTTAGCCGCCATTGTTAGCAATTAAAGGATAAGCAAATTAACATAATAATATCTAACAGAAAACAACAGAATCTGACCAATTTTGAAAGAGAGCATCCCATCCTGTCATAGAGGTCTTCCAGTATTGAATAAATGATGCTGTCATCCTATATCAATGAAATACAACAACCAAACAAATCTTTAAACAGTTGCATTATAAGAAATACAATCAACAGCACTGGAGAATATTTCTACACAAAGCATCCCACTGACCAAATGTATTGGCCAACTGCTCCTTTATATGGTTATTACTATGATGTTAGCTGGGTGGTTGATATTTGCCCAACCTGTGCCTCTTGGTTTACAATCACATTAGGGTGAAAAGGTTCCTCCTGAAATAAATTCTCAGTAGAACAGATGCCATAAGTTCTATATCGATAAGTAAAAATAAATCCTAACATGTATATAAGTATTTACACAAAGCTAAAACAGTATACATGTCATCCATCAAAACCCGATGGGTGTTTTGATGGTTAACTATGCACATACTGACTGGCAAACATGTTAATCACAATGAATGTTTAGGACATTAAAAAGACACGTATACCAGTTAGCTGAAAATAATATCATCATGACGTTGTTTGAAAGACAGGATGTTGTACTCTTTATCTATGAGAGAGAGAGAGAGAGAGAGAGAGAGAGAGAGAGAGAGTATCCAATTGGCATCCATGTCGATGTTTATACTGATTCTGCAATTTGCACATCTGACAATCCGAAACTTGTCCCTACCATATGAAATTATCGGTTGATGGGTTGAGTACTAAAGACGTGTAATAACATTTATGATATAGTACAGTCGATTCAGATTTTTGGAACAAAATACAAACCTTGCGCAATAAATGTTTAGTGAACTATTAATTTATGCTCATCAACAGAACCTTAAGTCTGTTAAACTCAACCAGCCTGTATTTCCTATAATTGTTAACATGTTTAAATGTGTGGGTTAAAAAAGCGTTGTCGACTACAAATAAATGTTAATTAATGTTATTTATCGATAAATATATTATAAAGAAGTCACATGACTAACCAAATCTCGCGGCCGATATGCAAATAGTCACATGATAACAACAAAACCGCGTTGACGTGTGGTTTCAGTGTGATCAATCAGCCTCTTTCCAGGATGATGCGACAGCAACATGTTTCGGGCTGGTGTCATCTTAATTAATGTGTTGAAAACTATTTCTTCTTTCATGTTATTGTAGACATTGCGTGACTTACATTCAATATTTTCGAGTTTTTGTCTTCTTTCTGCAATACTGAAAAGGAAGGTTTGGTTCATAAACCTATATTGCAACATGGCAGGTAAAGACGAATACATAGAAGCTCATGCCAATGAGATACTTCAAGAAAAGGGATATTATTTTAATATTAAAGAAAAACCGTATGAGATAATAAAATCAGTTATCAATGGAAGTGACACATTTGGCGTCCTTCCCACGAGATATGGGAAAAGTGTATGCTACATTCTCCCACCAATGATGTTGGACAAGGTAAGGAGAGAGAGAGAGAGAGAGAGAGAGAGAGAGAGAGAGAGAGAGAGAGATCACATTAATGTGATTTACACTGAATAAATGCTGCTGAGTTATGTTGATTTCATATACACTATAATTTTGTGCTATGATAATATCTGAAAAGATTGTATGTAATAGCAGGTATGCATGTATAATGCTAAAAATATGAACTTGTGTAATATAAAAGTAATGTAAATACATAATGTTGAAAATGTTTTGAATGTCCACATTTAAGTTAAGCACAGTGATATATGTTAATTGCAATAAGATAATTTTTGAGTAAGACAAATTATATTTTTTAAAGCAAAGTTTAGCAAACCAATTTTATTACAGATGCACTGTCGTAAGCAACACACAAGTTCGGTCATATCACCTTTGAAATCACTGAAAATTGTTAGGTGAAAACATTGAAAGACCATAACATTAAAGCATATGGAATCCATGAAGGAACTGAAAAAGAAGACATAGATGGTAAGCATATGTGTGAGTGTGTGTGTGTGTATGTATGTATGTATATATATATATATATATATATATATATATATATATATATATATATATATATAGTGTTATTTATGCAGTAAAGAGTTTACTATCAGTTTGAAAAGTTTTAGTCAATTCACACAAAAATATGAAACATAATAATCACCATGATAAATAGCACATGACTATGATACTTTAACACTAATTTTTCAATTTAATGTACTTTCTTTCATGCTACAAACTTACTTATGCCACAATTTATTCTTTGCAGCCATAAAAAGTGGATGTGCAACAGTGTTAATAGTCTCCCTAGAAGCTATCGTTACAAGGCACTGGAAAGGTGTACTGGACAATGCATACAGAGAAAAGTTGTGTGTGGTTGCATATGATGAAGCCCACTGCATATCTGAATGGTATGAAGTTTTTAATAACTCTGTTTTATAACAAAGGTGTATATAATTTTACTCTAGCAAGATAGAAGCTTAACTTTGAAATAAATGTAACATCAAGGAGGAAAATAGGCATTTACATATTGATTGGAAAAATGTATTTGATGACCTTATAAAGATTTATGCTTATTTTAAATTATGAAATTGGATCCACCAATAATATCTAATAATATAAATTTAAATAAACTTCTTTTAGAATATTCTGGTTATAATTTGTTTCATGGGGCTGGACTTCAGGGAAGAATACCTAAAGGTTGGAGTACTCCAAAGTATTACTGAATGTCCAGTGCTAACACTGACTGCAACTGCAACAACTGAAATAAAGAATGATATTGCACGAACCCTAGGGCTGACAAATGACAAATTAAATGTTGTTTCTATATTACCAAATAGGTATGTAATATATAAATATTGCAACAAATATAATTATTTCAGTATATACTAAGAGGTAACCATCGCTAAAGAAAATAACTGTTGTACATTTCATAGATATTTTAACATGATACATAAGTGGATAAAAACTATTTGTACATATATCTTCAATCTGTTTTTATTATTTGCAACATTTTTTGTTCTCAAATCAGGCTCTTATAATATTACTAGAACAGATGCATTAAACCTGATATAATAATTTTCCATAAGTTAAAACTGGTGAGACTGATTTATTACCTTTGTATAAGACCCGAATGGGCTAGGCAAGGAATCTAATTGGTCAAAATATTACACCTATACATTTTAAGAAGCTGTATGAAATAATCAGAGGGCTTGTAATTTTAATGCATGTTATGAAAGTAATCTTTAAGGAATTAGATTAATGTACATGTCTGTCTATAAAATTGCATAAATTTTTATACTTTTGCAGGCCAAATATTCAGCTTTGTGCCACCAAAAGTTCTGAAAAATATGAAGAGGAACTGGACTGGGTAAAAACTGAGATTATTTGGAATGGACGTATGATGAAAAAAGTCATAATATATGTAAGCATGTGTGAAAGAGTATATATATATGGTTTCATTCTACACTTAATGATAAAGCTTATGATGGGGAAAAGGCAATAGGGAATCGTTTGATTGAAATGGTTGATACACACACAGATACATGATCGAAGGAGCGTATTATGAATATTTTCCATAGAAGTGACAGTACCATCAGAATTCTGATTGCTACTGTAGCTATTCCAGATGTGTCCATAGTAGTAATATGAGGTTTGCCCCCAACATTGCTCCACTTGTGGCAGGAAGTTGGACGATGTGGACAAGATGGCCAACTTTGTCTTGCATTATGTTATGCATTCCCCAGAAGTGTTGCCATCCCTTATGGTAACTGCAGGAAACAAACCAAAAGACCATGCTCTTGTCCAAGTCGAGTCTACCAGAAAAGTTTGGAGACTACAACTGAATGCCAGAGGATTGATTGTTTGAAATATTTTTCACTATGCTCGAAAACTGATACAGAAATGAACAAAATGAAAAGCTTTAAATCTTGTTCAAAAGACTGTGTAGATACATGCCAATGTCAAATGTGCATCTGCTGCATAAACTGCATGTCTAAGTGTGAATGTCCAAACAGAAATAAGTCTAAGAATGACCTGATTCATTCTTATTTACATTGAATTTATTCATTACAGACCCTCAGGCTCAGTTGTTTAAATGCTTTGTATAGGAGAAAGATATACAGTTTATGGCTTCAAGCATTCAGTTTTACTGAATAAAGGCTAACTATGATAGCTAATTGTTTATTTCACGTGACTTTGCCATATTGTCAATATGTCTCAACAGTCTCTCCTTGAATTTGTTTAGGAAATCTTACTCCACTGACCACTTTCAGATCTTCAAAACCTTTGAATGCTCTTCCACTTTGATATTTGACCAAGTCCTCATACTTCAGTGTTTGAACCATTCTAAGTATGTCTTTTTTTCTATGAACCTTTCCAGTTTTTCGAGTGTTGAATGGCGTATAGACGACCTTCTCAACAAACATATGATTAACAGCCTTTCCTACTCCTAACATCTGGCTGTGCCTGTTGATTGTGTCAGTGGTAAGTTGGCCTCCAGCATCCCTACTACACTCCTTATACTCTCTGTTTAGTTGTTCACAATGTCGGTCCTTGGGAATGTTTTTTCTTTTTCATCCCTTCAAACTGACTGTCCTTTCCCATATTAGGGTATGTTTTAGTCTTTCTGATGTTGCTCCAGCAATGTTTGCAATCAGCCTGAGGCCAAATATCAAGTACTTTGGGTGGTTCTTTTCATAAATTAAAACAGGTCAAATTTCCAGTACCTTATCATTCTGGGACCATCATTTTCTTTTACATCATCATGCCGAGCTATATCATTTAAACCCCTCCAAGTTAATATCTTGACATATTCATTTTTGGCATCTTTAAGTCTCTCAGCTGTCATCTTCTTTCTCCAGCTTAAACTTAACTCAAGCTCCCTCCTGCATTCCTCTGAACAGAACCATTCACCTTCTGGTACATCATCTTCCTCCATACCTAAACACTCCAGATGGAACCAGGAACCCCTCTGACAGTATTGGTTGTTACAATAAACCATAGGTCCACCAACATCTAACTGGCATACACAATAATCCCCACCATCAATCACTGGTTCTGCTGCAACATGAATGACTTCTTTGGTGTTCACCTTCTCATATACTTTTTCCACAGTTCTTTTTGATAGCTCATCTCTATACTTTCTTCTTTCTTCTGGTGAGTCAGGAAAGGCTTTAGGTGTATCATCGATTTATGTCATACCTGATAGTTCCATTGCATACAATATGATGTAACCTTCCGTCACAGACTCTAACTGTGCCTCCGCTTTGTCAAAACAATCCACTATATTTTTTGTAACACCTTTATGGTCAAACACTTGCTTGAGATTGTATAATGTTCCCTTCTCTCTGTGACTTTCAAACTTGAAGAGTTCATCATATGTGTCCTGATGAAGAAACAAATCTTGTCATAAATTTAGTCATTTTTCTTTGATTATAATGTCTGCTGACTCTTGAAATAGTAAACTTGGTTCTGAACAGAATGTAGTGAATAAACTGTGCCTAAAGGGATAAAATTAAAAGTCAGCAATAGGCAGAATTAAAAGATACACATCCATATTTTATTTTTAAAAAATCTTGTACCCTTCGTAGTATCCTTGGAACATTTCATAATATTACTTAGCCTCTTTATAATAACAAAATTGTTAATCTTTTTTAAGTGTTACACAGTTATAGGCTGATCAAAGCCTTTTCGACTTACAAAACAAGCTATGTTGCTAGTTGCACAGCAAAGTGCGATATATAATCCAATACTGCATGTTTTCTGTAGTACACCTTAATAGCTTATGTTAAAGATGATGCAAAGTATTCCCAATGTCATACCATAAAACCTGTATATAAAAGACACTGAAAGGAACCCACCAATTTAGTATTAATTGACTGGTGCCATATATATAAAGGGGGTATTTTATCTTAAATATGACAGAATATAACACTAAATGGTATCCTTTCTGAACAATGAGGTGACTTATATTCTACCTCTCTACAACAGCTGGTTTTACTGCAGTTATCAATTAATATAAATGATATGTTGTGAAATTTTTACTTTCTTACTGTTCACACCTGGAGAAACATGAGTCGTCTGTGCCACTCCTGTATGGCAGGCTCAAACCGGTAAAGTCGCACCCACCTGTCAGCTCCGTTTATTCGATCCCGTTGATCCCTTTCGACCCTCTCACAGCTCAAGCCATCGCAATGAAGTAAAAGTGGAAGTGGATCCCCATCCTCATTCTCTGGGACATACTCCTTGTAACTCTCCAGTATCAAGATAA
Source organism: Megalonaias nervosa (assembly GCA_016617855.1). Lineage (NCBI taxonomy): Eukaryota > Metazoa > Mollusca > Bivalvia > Unionida > Unionidae > Megalonaias > Megalonaias nervosa. The sequence continues at coordinate 15,150 of JAECUM010093538.1, read as the reverse complement.
TTTTGTTTATTTTATTGATGTCAAATATTACAAATGTACATTTACTAAGAAATGTTGGAATCATCTGTATATTATTTATGTTTGATAAGTAATGACATTTAAAGGATTTGATATTCTGCATAAATACAGATATACCTAACCTGTGAATGATCTCTTACTTTTCATGCTCATGCAATGAAAGGTACATCAATAGGTATCATTAGAAAGGCCAGGAGAGATATCAATATATTATGCTTAATGTTGAAAGTGACTCAACTTTATGTTTTCTCATTGGCTGTTAATTGCCCAAGTATTTGATACATGTTTTGAAAAGTCACCAGAATATGTATTCATAAATACTCATGATATTTACAGTAAACATTACAAAAATATTTATGGTAAATAAAATATGTAAATATGGTAATTAATTTGCAAAGTATGTATGCTGCATTTTCTATTTATTTGAAAAGACTGGGTAAAAAAAATCTTTAGTCTTTATTTGTAGTTTTTTTTTAATAACCGCAAAACCATAAAATTTAGATAACAATTGCAAATTATAATTGAATGATCGTGTTACCTTTCTCTTACAACCACCTAACCACATTATAATGGAAACCAGCTGTTGCAGGATAGTACTGTGCCTGATTCTGATAAAGCTGATTATACATAGGAGGGAGTCAATGACAGGTACTAAGGAGACAACCTTTCTTCCAATCCTTCTTGTAGCAGAGTTGTGGTAATGCTTCTTGGTTAAGCTGGCTTTGACAAGCCCAAGCAACCTGGGGCAACATTTATTGGCATCATACATCATTTGCCCCATTCAATATCCAAACTTGATGACAGTCCACCATTGAAACCAGTTTTGTAAACCTGCAGATCTCCTGCCTCACTACGTCACAAATGACATAAACTGCAGATTTCTTGGCAGATTTGCTATCTTTAAAGAGTTGTCGCATTCCATTTCTGTATCTTGAGTGTGCCAAAAGTTGTATTGCCTTCCCAATGGGAGTGTTATTCACAGTAAATGATACCTAGTTTAAGAAAAAAGAAAGTCACAATTATGCATAGATATGGATCGATGACCTGTTTACAGGTTTGTTTCTACTTTTCTCATTAGAAATATGGAATTATCAGCTTCTAAATGTTATTTTACATTTAATATCGTTACATGTACAATAACGAAGTTATGCTGAATTATAATAAGAAATTGTTATCCAGAATATTGATAGATATTATAGTTATCTATGTACTTATCTTTTCCTCCGTCAAAAATTTTCTTGACATCAACTTTGGTTGGTATACTTTTCTTGGTGTTGAGATAACCTTGGCTTTCTTAGCATTTCCGCGGTGTGTTGGCGTGGTTTGAATCTTATTTCCTATATACGACCCTGATTGTCGAATTTTTCTGAACTTCTCTTCTAATTCATCAAGGTTAATCTTGTTTGCTGCATTCAGTACAAATGAATGCATGTTTTTCAGGCGTGAATGTAACAGAATATGTTGTTGTTGTTTTCTAGTGATTCTGCCGCACTAGTCCACCTTTAAATTTAGAATGAATGGCTATTCTTTTAAATCCTTTATTTTTCTTCAGAAACTCTGTGCCGCAGCATGAACACTCCATCATAGTACAATTATTTTCTAATGTTGTTGAAGCAAACACTCGAAAATATTGAATGTAAGTCACGCAATGTCTACAATAACATGAAAGAACACATAGTTTTCAACATATTAATTGAGATGACACCAGCCCGAAACATGTCGCTGTCGCATCATCCTGGGAAGAGGCTGATTGATCACGCTGAAACCACACGTCAACGCGGTTTTGTTGTGTGTGTGTGTGTGTGTGTGTGTGTGTGTGATTTAGATTTTTAACGTAGCTTTAACAATTTTTCAGTCATATCGCTACGATGTCTGCAGTGTGACAGTTTATAGTGATATCTAGCACTGGGGCATCATGCCGCAGACATGTAGCATGATGTTCCACCCAGTCACATTATTCTGACACCAGGCCGACCAGTCCTAACACTAACCTCCTAATGCTGAGCGTCAAGCGAGGCAGCTGTTTTTAAAGTCTTTGGTATGACTCGGCCGGGGTTCGAACCCGCGACCTCCCGCATCCGAGACGGACGCTCTAACCACTCGACCACCGGAGCGGTTTTGTTGTTATCACGTGACTATTTGACCTGTGACATTGTATGCATATCGGCCGCGAGATTTGGTTAGTCATGTGACTAGCCATGCAAATTGAGCAAACGAGGTTAAATTTCATCAACGCTGTAGTTTCGTCTCGTCTGACAACGGATTAAAGAGAAAATCGGTGTTATACTTGTAATTTCTGAGAAGATAAATTATTTCCCTATCGATTTAATGTAAGTATGGCTCAATGTAAGGTCATTTAAGTTTGCTAGGCCTGATAGTAGGCGAGTACCCTATGCCGACACCAAATGGTGTCGGCGAATTCCAACTTTCGATAAGGAATGGACTCTGACCCTACACCCCAAAATAAAAAACCAAATATAAAAAATGGGGTGTCAAGGGTCAGAGAAAACTAGGACTAGGTATACTGATATCCAAACAATCGCTCAGCAAGTATTCGATTAAATCGCTCAACGCTTGCCTGATCGCTATGAATTGCGGTGTGCTTCTCATCTGATTTTAACCGTATGTTGTTGCATCAGAGATGTTACTGCACCAGAAAATTCTTTACCAGGATCAACCTGTAGCAACTATAGCCATCGCAGGCCGCCACGTTGATAAATTCGTTCAAACGCAGATGCAACTTCAGTTGCTGTCTTTGTTGATGTGATTGACGAGGATGTATCGGGTTAGTGAACGTGGGCGCATAAAAATTTGACACACAAGATCAAGAGGAAAATAACAAAAATGTGCTAACACGGTTAGAGACCTCGTTGATGTTTTTTGACCATCGTGCCATTTTCGTAGAATATGATGATTTCAGAAATGGGACGCTCTCTAGAGCTGTAGGATTCGCTTCCTCCCCCCCCCCCCCCGACACTGAATATACAATACCTCTAGGGAACGTATAAAGACATATTATATTGTATTGATGAAAATATATATCAATAGTTAGTGCATTGATAAAAATATATATCAATAGTTAGTTCCCACTTCATAAATACAAATATTTATATTCACTTCTTTTAAAAATGAGTCAGCAGTACGAATCATGGATTAGATTACCTCAACAGATTTAACATTCCTGACGTATAGATTTCATCGAAGATCATGCTTGCTTCTTGATGTATCGCATTAAGAAATGTTTTGAACACATGAAACAATACATATGCTGTCAATATCATTTTCAAAATGCATACCGGATTAATGTCGCACCGTATACCACCGTATTAAGGCATATCATTGTAATGTTGCAACATATACATGGTAATGTCGCACCGTATACCGGCCTTTTAAGGCATATGGTGGTACTGCCATACCATATATAGTCTTATTAAGGTATATCATGGTACTTCCATACCGTATATAGTCGTATTAAGGTATATCATGGTATTTCCATACCGTATATAGTCTTATTAAAGATACATTTCTTTGTATATGTTTCACTTTTTATAACGATACCTGACCCAGATTTCATTTTACAATAGCACAAATATAATTTACTTCAAATGCACTGTATAGTTTTGTTTTTAAATAGTAAATCCATTGTTGTGACTTCTACAAAGCCTCGCATCTATTGTGCATTAAACGTGTATGCAGAAATGATGTGTCAAATTCCTAACTGGTTGAGCATAAAGTATTTATTGGACCTGGTAGCTTAGTGGGTTCAGTGACTTGTATTTAATCAGATACAACTATAGGAAAGACGTTGCAGATTTCACTTACTCAAAATCATACTTAAATTAAATAGCTGACACGACAAAACAACTCGTAGTCGTAGACAATGCCTTTGTGCTCAATAGACAACGGTATTTCAAGTGTCACGCAGAGACACTAAAATTGACATTGCAAAAGCTAAGAATGCTCCAGCCACTTTATTTTTGGATGTCTCTTATTTCTTCTTCGAAACAATCGTCGCTCTTGATAGGGGACTTTAAACTATGCGGTGAAAACGTAATAAAATTGACAGACAAATATTGAAGCGATTAAGATTTGAAATTGTACTTCTTACAGTGTAAAGTATGTAGGTGACAGACTGGGTTACACTCCAATCCTAACAATCGAGTCCAGATAAGTAGTGTTATGAGTGTATGCTCTTAAAATAAGTAACAGGAAAGAGTGAAAAGCAACAAGCTTTATAAAATCCAACAAATAATTTCTTTCCTAGAATACAAAGTGAAAAAGTAAAAAAGGAACATACTGTATTGCGAATTAAATCCCAAAATATTCATAGAATTATGGACACAAGTCCTAATAATAACAATTCTAAATAAGCTTGAGCGGAAACCCAAATTAAATCTAACGCTGAAACTGTTAATGTGTCTATGGTGTCCTGTATCGTGGTTTTGTGCCAACAGTAGTTTGTTGAAACACAGTAATATAATTCCAGGTTTGAACTCACTATCAATCCCAGTGAATGTCTCTGTGCAAGCATCTTATTTTTATATCAGCACTCTTTACTGTCAGAGAAGAAAATCACTGAATTAAATACAAAATAATTTGAAGAAATAAATTCCAGCCCAAATGAATTTCTGGACACAACAATAATACAAAATTGAATCTGCTGGTTCTTGAAGCACTAATGACTCTTTTTCAAATAAAAATAATTTATATTTAAAACTAAGACGTACAAAGACACCCCGGATAAGGGTCAAAAGTACATTTTTCTTGAAGGATCTTAGTTATAATTAGAACGTTTCTCACCAAAATCACAATGAAACATTGACAATCATCACTTTGTCTGGCTAAAAAATATACAATGTCCTTGACTCAGCTATTAGAAAGTCCCTCACGAAAATCACACTGCAACACTAACAATCATTACGTTATCTGGCAAAAAAATACAATGTCCTTGATTGACCTATTAGAAAGTCCCTCACCAAAATCACAATAACACACAATAATAATACCGGTTGCATATCGAAGTTAATTTTCCTGTAATTACACGGTAACGGTTGCATATCAGAATTAATATTTCTGTAATTGCACGGTACCGGTTGCATATCAAAGTTAATATTTCTGTAATTATAGGGTACCGGTTGCATATCTGAGTTCCAGATACCTACTAAAAAGCTTCGAAATTTCATTGATTGTTTGGGAGAAATCTTTTTATTATGCTTTCAAGATTCTTTCTTACAAGAAAACTAACACTAACATGGTCATGAGTAAGAAGAATATATTCGATTGGTCAAATTTAGTGTTACATTTTCAATTTGTATCTTACCTTTAAAAGGCATGTCTTTAAGGAGCTGATACGTCTCTAGATCACTACAATATTTCAACCTCAAAGTTTTGGAGCAATGCTTTAGAAAACTTGAAATTCACAATCCTACCCACTTTACCCTTATGTCTTTGAGTCACTTTCAGTAATGATGTAGAGAACTGAGTGAATCGTCAGATTATTTACATTTTGTTTTCAATTACGAAGGATGGAAATCAAGCGTTCGTGGATGAAATTGTCGACGTTTGACGTTGATGCAGCATACCCGGCTGTAAGGTCATGTGAGCTTCCGGTATGGCTCTGCGTTTGCTATGTGTCGTGCATCCGTCCACAATTATTTTGATATTCATAATAGAGATTGGATAAAATTCAATAAAATTGGCAGACTGGCACTACAAAATGTTTCGGTTTACACCTAGAAGCTTTCAAATATGATCTAGTTTGCTAACGATAAGAACTCCGTTAAATAACGACTGCTCCGGTGTCCTAACTGGTTAGAGAGTCAGCCTCGGATGCGGGAGGTCCGTGTTCGAACTCTGGCCAAGTCATACCAAAGACTTATAAAAAATGGTACTAGCAGCTGCCTGGCGCTCAGCATTAAGAGGTTAGTGTTACGACTGGTCGGCCTAGTGTCAGGATAATGTGACTGGGTAGGACATGATGCCTCAGTGCTAGACATCACTATAAACTGCCACACTGCAGACATCGTAACTGTATGATTCAAAATGTTAAAGCTGTAAGTCATATTTGTGCCTTTTACAGTCATATTAGCACGAAGAATTTCATCCCCGAAATAAATTCTCAGTCGAAAAAATATACAAATTCAATACCGATGAAGGGCATACGTTTTACATCGATTGGTGCCCAAATTTAATAAAATATGAAGGTAAATATCTTAAGGATTCATTAAAACGTTCTACATGTCGCCGTCAAAATCAGACGAGTGTTATTATGGTAGACCTGGAGTACATTTCATAATAATTACTGTTTAGGACATAAATACGGTCTGTTTACCCGTTAAATAGAATGTTTTTTGTAAAACTACGACATCCATTAATCATAAGAGTTTCTCAAATTTCAACTTAAATGCGGTTTGCGTTTGTAAGAACATTGCAGGCTCTCTTTAAGAAAATTTAATGAAATGTACATAACACGTGACCTCGACATTGTTATCTCCATATGAGATTAGCTGTTCAAGGCTGGTCTATTACAAAGATACAATAACAACTGAGTAAGCTATAATCGGCTCAAATATATGGAACAAAATGTAGGCCATGCACAATATGTTTTAATGAGCTACTAATGAGGGCTTATCACAAGAAACTATTTTGTTTTAAATTTCAACCAGTCTGTATTCCCTGTCCTTTCCGATACAACCTCGTCTGTGTTTATATGCGTGGGGCATAACATCGTGTCCTTTTATGAACAAACGTCAACTTTATGTAATGTATTGATTAATCGAGTTACTCCATTATATAGGAACGTCTGTACACTTTGTTGTTTCTTGAACATCAGTTCCTATATCTTTCTATTTGTCTTCCTGTCTTGGTTGAAAGGATGGCCCTCATCTGCAATGGACACGACAATTATAAACTTTAAATTGATCAAAATGGTGGTATACATGATTGCACTTCAGCATAAACGAAAATTAGATAACAGTGAGAATAGAAAGATATAGACGACGTAATTGGTGATAACGTTACGGAGAAGAAGAGGACAGACGACGGAGATGATGACGATGATGACTATGGCGATGGGATCACGATGATGGTGTCGTTGTTAGGATCTAACTCGTTGCGCCTTGCATCAAGGAAGCTTTGAAATCTCTGTTCCTGCTCAAGCGTGTTATGTTATTGAGTTTTATAGACGTGTGGCAAGACTCCCTTAATTACCATTCAAGATTTCATGAATGCATGTTAATTCCTAATGGAAAAAAAGTAACCAAAAACCTTGAGGAAGAATTTGTATGATGTTTAGTGAAACTGGGATCTGGTTTGTTTGCATTATAGGATTGGGGTTGCAAAGTTAATTATTACTACTTTTTGCTAGTATACGCAAAGACTCACACAATATTTAAATTATTACAAATAAGGTAGATAACTTTTGCTGATGATATGGTACGAACCTTCTTTGTTATTGTTGTAAGTGGCCCCGAATATCATAAGAGCCAAGATGATAATAGTGAACAAGGCTGTTGCAGAGAGAACCACCCCAGCTGTCTCCATGTCAGACAAAGATACTTCAGAGCTGAAACGAAAACATGATTATTTTCTCTCTGCTATTACATGATTAAAATCTTAACTGTATTCATTTCACGTCACCTGCAAAACCAATCATGCCAACGTATTCGGATCTTCTAACGGCCCATGTCTTGGCGTAAAAAGCTCTTGGAGGTGAAAGAAACCGAAAATCAAGACAAGACCACTAACCGTGAATAGGCAGCAACATATCCTTGCAAGTATCGGAACGGAGGATCGAATTCTAGAGCAAAAAGGTGCTAAGCAAGTGTATTGGTGCTGCGCTAACCCGTCCCCTTGAAACACTTCCATATACCATTAAGCTATTATTATGAAATAAATGTACAGGTAAATGGCTCCTAACCAAGTGACCAATATAACCCTTTAACATATGTAGTTACACATGTCTGAAAGCAAACGTGTACACAACTCCTTAAAGATATAACAGCTAAAACCGTTTAGGTACATAAACATAATACAAACAATAAATAATTGAACTTTTTTGCAACCATAGATAATATTCAACAGAATACAGACAGGCAGACACATACAGAACGATCGGTCGATCGATGGAGAGAGAGAGAGAGAGAGAGAGAGAGAGAGAGAGAGAGAATCAGATATTACATATTGCATACCTAGTTTGACAGCAACCATTTTCACAGCATTTATGATCTGGTCCGCACTCAAAGTAAGCATAGGTTCCACTAAAATCATGGTAACAAGTTCCGTAAAAATTATAAATATTATACGCGTTTCTTCTACAGTCTTCTTGTGACAGTAGACATCTTACAAACAGTAATAGAAGTGTAATGCCCTTGTACATTACCATTTCAGATGAAACCGATATGACTAAAACGGGTCAATGTCTTAATGAAATAAATCACACGAAAATTCAGATACAATATAAGACCTTGCTTGCTGGTATCATACCCACACTGCTGCAGAAAAAAAAATAAAGACTGGTGGAGTTTGAGACTATTCTTGATAGTTTAAAAAATGGCAGTATAATCCTGTCACGCCTGGTTGATCAGTTAGTGAACTGCATCATCGTAATCTTCACTTTGTTCATTCGTTTGATAAATCAAAGCACACAAAGAACCAAACTGAGTGAGACCAAACAATAATCATTCAAGTTTAGAGAATGTAAAACACTCCCCCCTTGGAAAATATCGATCATTCAAACTTCCTCGTACTGGTTAAGCCAGTGAACAAGACCTTTTATATATTTTATACTTCCACATGCTTCAACTTGCCTTCATTTGTTTCCACCAAACCATAATAACACTGGTTCTAAGTAGTTACACTGCCCTTACGTGTAACCTGCCAAAAGTCAACGATAACTTATGTATTGAGCGTTTAAAACAGCAGTGCCATTATTTATGTATACGGGAGCATTTAAGTGGATCATATCATTGAAATCGTCTTCCAGAAACACACTTCCCCTACTCAGTTACCCAAAAGGTCAACTTTGGACTGTCTATTTAAATTTATTGCTTGTACGGTGATCTCATGAACGCACTGCACTGCAACGAGTTGAGTGTCTGTGTCCTGATTGTCCGTGTCTTGAGTGTCCGTGTCCTTTTGTCTAGCTCAGCTGAGGCCTGTTATATTCACTCACTTGAATAAACTGAATGGTTTATTGTAAATACCTACCGACGACATCTATGTACAAAAACAAATTTATTTATTGGATGTAGATTGTACCACCACCACCATCTCAACAAACACGCAGACACACACAAACACACGGTCGCGCGAGCACACTCACACACACATACACACACATACATTAAGCTGTGAAAACATCAAAACACAGTAATTTACTTTCCAGCACTAAACACAATAATTTACTTTGCAGTGCTAAACACAATAATTTACTTTGCAGCGCTAAACACAATAATTTACTTTGCAGTGCTAAACAATGCAATTTACTTTACAGCGCTGAACACAGTAATTACCAGTTCGCTCTGAAAAAGATGAGTCGCAATGAATACTTTTTTCCGTGTCTTAAATTTAAAACCGTAAGGCTATTACACTTTTGGGAATTTCTCTCTTGGGAAAAGTTTTTTAAAAAAAATATTATTTCATTACCTGACATGTACTCTGATGTGTGTATTTATGTGGGGGTGGGGATTGGTGGTTGAGGTAGGGGTGGGGATTGAGGTGTGAGAACTTTACATAAATAAAAATTAAATATCAGAATGGTAGAAGCACACTCAAGTGACTAGAAAAGTTTAACCTAATCGCAAAACTAAACGGGAAATACAGATGGATGTACGACGATCGGACGGACAAGAATAACACTACATGTTCATTCCGCATTCTTGGCAGGGCATGCAAAATATTATACCTAATATCTGAAAGCAGTGCTGACAGATGACGTAAATGGGAGTGTGGCAGATGACAACCAATCATAAATCCACTTTTATGCATTGGGTACAGTATCTTTTCGGGTACAGTATCTTTTCGGGTTCATTTAAATCTCAGATTACTATATCTAAATTCCATTTTGCCTCAACAAACAATAGTTTCAGAGAAAATGTACTTAAAACAAAGGCTAACGTAGATATACTGAATTCAATCCAAGGGTAAGTGCAAATCATTGAACCATGAAATACAGGTCGCAGTTGTTTAGCTTTTTTATAATTGAGAGTTTTACGCACACATGACGCAACTACATGCATAAATAATGCCTGAGACAATGAGGTACAGTATTACTAAAACCACTAGATAGTAAAATTGAGATCCAAGTGTCCTATTTTTTTAAAGGTGTAGCATTTAACATGACAGATTTAAAGTGGAAAATGACAAATGCGATCCTGCCCTGAGTATTGATGAAATACGTTATTATTCCATGTCATGTTTCCTAAGCCCCAGCTATAATGTCATGTATAAGCTATAATATTACTGCGGCGTTGTGTTTGATCTCCAAACATTGCCGTGGGGCGAGTGTTAAACTCTTACGCAATGTTACCTGACCCGCCGGAGACCGGAATCTTCAATCGGCACAGGCGATAGATCGCACCACTTCACACCTATGTGTTACAGCTTATTCCTAAGATAAGAGGGAAGCCCGCATGGTGAGTGGGGCGTGTACACTAAGCTTGATTAGATCGATTCACAGCAATATCCAATCGGATTTGAGATAGAGGGTGTGATTACAATTCGACGCAAATGTTACCTTCCAACTTGTAAATTAAAAGTTATTATTCGCTGGGAAGATTGCTGAGCAATATGGTTACTCCGAGAGAACCATTCGTAATTTGGCAGCAAAACTTAGAGCTAGAGTCTAAGGAAAGAAAAAGCTTGGAAAAGAAAGTTTTTTTTAAGGGACAGAGAACTTCCGGTTCAATTGAGTCCCGAGTCTCAAAGAGGTGGAGACGGAATTGAGACTAGCCGAACAGTCGAAGTCGACAGAAGTCTAATCGGTGGAGAGAAGGATGAGGAGGAGGAAAAGGAGAACGTGGAGGATGAGGAAAAGGAGTATAGAGAAGTAGACGAACATTTTAGTTATATCCACTTAGCTTAATTAACCACCAGTTAACCATTTTAAGAAGGTTGAAACAGGAAACATGTTAATGGCCAACGATTACAACCATGCAACATGATAAAAAATAATTAGTTTTGGTATATCTCATCATATTAATTGAAAGTCAGTAACAAAACTTTCTTTCCGATGCGTTCTTAGTGTAAGAAAGTTTAAGTATGTGTATGAAAATATACATACAAGCTACTATTGAGTTGTTTTTGGGGGAGGCTGTTTTTCAACATTGGTCGTCAGACTTCATTTCAGTAATTACGGGTGGCAATTAAGCCTCTAAAGAACATGCTATAAACGAGGCACTAGCTCTGTACGGAAATTTAACATTACGGCAAAAATAGGACAGTATAGCCTTCTAATGAATGTATCATTACAGCAAAGTTGGGCGGCAATTGCTCTTTGAATATTAAAATGGGTTAGTAATGACCACTTTGAAAATATCAGAATGGACGATAAGGACACATCAGTAGTAAAAGAAAAGCAGGGTTCTGGCTCAGAGACCCCTCTCTCCCCCAAAACAAGTATAAATTCCGTATCTTAGAGACCACCCACCCACCACCTATCCATTATCCAAGTGACATCTGCCTCAGACTATAGACCAGACGACGGCTAATAATTTATTGATCGGGGAAATGTATCATATTACAGAGACTTGGTTTTATTTTTCCAGCTGTTCTAAAAAATACGTAATAGAAATTCCAAGAAAGTACTTAATGGAAATTCATAAAGATTATGTAATGAAAATCCCAAAGAACATTCTAGAAAGTACGTAATGGAAATTCCAGAATAACGCTATAAATGACATCCAAATTTTTCCCCGTGTTCATTCAGCAAGTGGATCTGTACTTGAGCAGGTAAGTCCTTTCTTATTTTTTAAAGAATTTCATCACCTATCATTACAAATATTACTGAATAAACTGTAGTGTGTGGATCTAAAATAAATCTGCCTGATGTTTTTGTGAACAGCTGTCTCAGTACATTGTATAGATGGAAACAATAACTACCTGGAATTTACGCAAGATTATATATACTACTGTTACAGCCATGCTTTATGATAATTATTTTCGTACTTGCTAACTCTCATTGGCAGAATATCTGTTAACATACTGTCAATAATACGGAACTCTTGTATTAAGTCGTCCATATCATATTTTACACCTCGCAAATAAGATCGTATCTGATCAAGTAACTTTTTGTAAGTGATACTAGCTGTTTTACAAGCGATGTTTTAGTCTCAAATCAAGGCTCAATTTCTTTACACGCCGTTGAAAGAGAAACACCAACACCAGATATTATTAATAAAAAAGGGTTTAATGATGCGCCACTTGAAATTATACCAGAGCTTGACATCAGCAATGGTAAATATGATATTACTCGAAGTATTCTACTGTAATACTTGTAACATTGTTTAACACACCAAAGGTTTTTATGATAATATCTGTAATATCGCATTAAAGCGTCAAAATCTTGTTTTGGAATTTCTTCTGAAATACGATTGAAATCGATGATCTGTTTTTTCATTATACAATATTTGCTTACAGTTTTATATAATATTAAAAACTCTAGCACCAACAATCGAATCAAGAAACTCATGGAACTTATTATTGTTAGGATCAGCTATAAAATCTCTGTACCTGTGATAAACATCTGATGAAGTATCTTTATATCGCTCATCTGTCAATACCTCATTTTTCTTTAACCAATTGTAGGAATTAAACGTGTTTTCTACTTCACGTTCATACAAATCTGTTTCATTCGCCAAATTACCGTATTCTCTTTCTGTTTCATCAATAAACCCAAGTACCAAGCTTATTTGATTCAAAGTAAAATTTTTGAGGACAAGATGTTGTCTGATAATTACATATGCGACTACGAAATTTATCAACATTAATTTTTGGAGTGATTTTCGTCCAAGTAAGATAATTTGAGTAAAAGTATTTACTTTAAGCCATAATTTTTCGTATTGTTTTGTGAACATTTTCTCGACTTCACTGTAATAATTTCGCAATGATAATTGTCTAGAGCGTTGGAGTGATGGCAGTGGAACATCATGTTCTTCACCTATATCATAATAAGAACCAATCCCTACACCAAATTATGTTTGATTGACTTCCTCAAAAAACTTTTCTCGCTCATCGTTGCTGAGATTACTAATTTCATTTTCAAAATCTTTGATTATCGCTAGAGATGTGTGAACAATAATCGGATCAAATTCTGGGGGTTTTCTACGCATCATTGGTAGAAGTGGGTTCGAGTATGCTTTTATAATTAACTCCGTATCCGGCGTCATTCTAGCAACTTTAATTAGGGTTTCTTTGTCGTAGTAGTACATGCCGAGATGTCTAAAAAAAATTCGTTTTGAAAAACTATTGTATAACTCCTTGTTCCTTTTCATTCCTATTATCTTAGATTCCGCTAGTTTGTCGAGGTCATCATGACTATTGTTTACTCGTTCTTTTAAATCTACTCTTTCACCTTAAGCTTGTGTTTGTATTAAGTTCGATTTTATAATCAAATCTAGATTTTCAAAATTAAGCTCGAGCAATATTTTTTCTAGCAGGATTCCAATTTGTTTATGTTCTTCTATACACTATCAGGATGACAGTAACTGCTTATAATATCAAAGTCTCTTATTGCTTTAAGTACTTGTGGTCCTCGCATATGCATAACGAGAACAAAATTTTTTCTTCTTCTGATAATGGAGAGTTTATCATTGGAAATGAAAAACTTTTCCTAGTATTTATTACACGTGCTGATAGTGATTCGTCTCCAACATTTATTTTAGGGTTAAAAATATTATCATAAAATTCTCTCGCAAAGATTGTTGGTAATTGTGACATTTATTTTCCAACGTTAGATTAAATCTGATCATCAAGTGTGTATATTTGAAATGCTGTTAGTCCTGGAAACGGATATTCAGCAGCGATAACATAAACTCGGAAATACAAGTACTTGCTAACAGTATTCGCAGCTGGAATCGTAAAATATTGTGTTGTTGAAATATAAATATTTGTTGTACAGTATAATATTACCCAGTCGATATCATCGTTTGATCCTTCCAATCGCCAATTATAAATTCGACCAACACTAGAGTTTAATCGATCTCGCAAATGAAATTGCCAAATAGCAACTGCAATGGGACATTGAATTTTAATCCAAAAATTTTCAACTTCTCCGTTAGTAGTCCATTCTTGTCTATCAGAGAAAGCGTGATAAGGATAATTTTCAGGATAATATAATGATGCACTTACCTCAAACCCAACTCGGTTATCAGTTGCCTTAAAAAGTGTTGGAATATACCCAACATTGTTTTTGGTTCGTTTTATACCACCACCAGATACACTGTCAACGTATGCTTTATTCCTTAGATCATTATGGTTAACTGGAACATATGTTGTTGTTATTTTTTTGTCTCTCATATTTATGTTACCTGATATTGGTCCACCGGATCGTTTAAAATACGGGGTGAGTTCTTCTTTAAACTGAGCGTAACTAATAGCATCAGTCTCATTAGCTGGTGGTGAAGTTATCGGTAATCCAGTTATTTTTGAGTTATTGCTCATCACAAGGTTACCTGTCATTGTGTCGCCGGCTTTGTTAAGTTTGTTGTGGTCAACGGATTTTAGTTGCGTATAACTCACCGCTTGTGTGCTATCAACATTTGCTGGTGGATACTCGGTTTCCAGCCCAATAAATTTTTTTACTTGACATGTTAATAAATACATGTAACAGTTCCACCAGTTTTATCAAGCTTGTTATGATCAACATACTTCAACTGTAAATAACTTACCGCTTGGGTTTGATCTAAGTTTTTGGAGGATATCCGGTTTCCAAGCCTACAACCATTTTTCCTGACATATCCAAGTTACTTCTTAAAATTCCTCCTGTCAATGATAGTTTATTATTGTCGACGGATTTTAGTTGTGCATAACTAACAGCTTGTGTATCAACAACTTTATTGGCGGATAATTTGTTTCTAAACCTAGAACTCTTTGTTTTGACATAAATAAGTTTCCTGTCATTGTGTCGCCGTTTTT